>VMDR010012850.1:0-12257 GCA_007922815.1 Macrotus californicus | reverse complement strand
TGAGATCATATGGTATTTGTCCGTCACTGCCTGGCTTATTTCATTTAGCATAAAGCTCTCCAGTCATCGGTGGATCCTTACACAATAAAAGGTTGTGGAAGGATAAATTGTGGTTTAAGGGTGCAAAAATTTCTAATTGTAAAAATACAACTTCATATTAAAAAGGCTGGAGACCATTCTTATCAGATATTATTGTAAAGATTTATTTGTGTTATTCATTCTTGGCATTGTTTTATAAACTCTAGCTTGTCTTCTTTTTTGCCTGAATTATTTCACTTTCTTCTCATTTTTATTGTCATGTTGCAATGTTTCTCTTTTATTTTTGTAAGACATCTTCTATTGTCTTTGGAACAGGGTGGGTATAAACACACAATCTCATAATAGCTTCCCTCCTCTGCAGCCAGATACTGGCTATTGGAGTCAAAGATTCCCTAATGAGGAATCGCAAGAGGCTTCTCAGCTGGGTGTAGAAGAAGTTAGTCCCAAGTGGCGTGTGCAGTGGACTTTGGGTGTTGAGTTGTCCTTTGAACCCATGTTCAATGTTGTCCTCTCATTCTTTGAAATGACTTGAAACTTGATGTCAGTTCCCAGCTGGTTTCCAGCTTCCAGTTTCCTGGAAATATGGTTTCCTTTTAAACCCTTCAGGAGTCTCTCTCCAAGTCCATTGTCCCCAGACTTCAGCAGTGCCCTCAATTCCTGATCATGTCTTTTGCTGATTCTGTTTCCCTCCCTCATTTCTTCATTTTGTTTTTTGGATATTTACTGATATTGTCATCTACAGTCAACTCCTTGAATCCTGAGGGGTACTATTTGCTTGGTCCCGCTTTTCTTCTCCTTCTGTGATGGGTGTGAGATAGCAAGTGCTTTCCTGCTGGGAATTTTTAGTTCTCTCTTGCATGTATTTTTAGCCTGCTCTGGGGCTATTAAATCCAGACTTCCTCTCAGTTAATCCTGCGTTTCTATGGATTACCTTGTCGTCATATCCAAACATAACTGCCAAGTGTACAATCTTCCTTTTGGCTTGGGTCAGTCTCCCTGATCTTTTATGAGCTGCACTGAAACCTTTGAAGTGCTATTTCCTCTTCCCACTCATGGCTGCTGGCAGGGATCAGGCTGCCTGAGAAGGACAGGGGGATGTGCCACACCACCACCAAAGAGCTGTGGCACTGTAAACAGTGCGGAGTGCCCTGCTAGAGCCTACATGTTGACCTTGTGTGGCTCCCAGAGCAATGAGGTGAGGCCATTGAAAAAAGTTCAAGATAGTGAAAGATTGGACTACCTTAAACTCAAAAAAGTAAGATAATCTTTCTCAACAGAGTATGCAAGAATTTCTTAAAAGGAGGAATGATGGTCACTCCATACAAACTGAATTTCCTTTTGGCTTGAAGAATTTGACATTTGCAGTAATTTATCAGAATCCGTGTTGATGGGTATAGGCTGTAGGACATAGCCTGAACAGTGTAGCGGTTCTAATCATCTCCAAAGACAGGAACACAGAATACAGCACAAAGGGGTCAAAGGGAAGGAGAGACAACACATCGGGTGTTAAATGTCTATAATTCACCTTATACAGAGAATGTGGGCTTTCTCGAGGGTTAAGCAATTACCCAAGTTCTGATAACACTGCCTAAGTCCAGAGAAAGCTGGAGTTCTGATGAGGGAGTCCTATGTCTTCAGGGGCTAATACAAGCGCTTCTACTTTTTTTCTGTCTCAGTTGACACATAGTATGGGAAGCAGCATAGTGACGGTCAGAAATGAACTTTTATTGGTGAAGTTGGCAACTTATACATTAGCATAATTTTACTGCTTAGGGAAATGAAAAGTTTTCAGGAAAAGTGATTTCGTTTAAAATGTTTTAGCGACACCCTACCCATGTACATGATTACACAAAGAAACCAGCAAGGCCTATTCTATGCCTGTTATCCTTCAAAGAGCACCCTGTACTTGATTCCTACACAGTCCTGTGGCCAAGCCATTGGTATAGAAGAGTTCAGCTTGTCTGGAGTTGACTACCAGGGTGCTAGGTCCTGCTTCTAGAAGGCTGTCATGGGTCTGGCTTTAGTTACTTTTCTGTAGAGGCGGGGGTCTGGCCAGTGAAAAGGACAAGCGGGTGTTTTAGTGAAACCACACTACAGGTATTTTTGTTTGTTTGTTTGCCTACTTGCTAATGAATGTTTGTTGAGTAATTGTGAAGTGGAGAGGAATGTTATATGAGACTAATTTTCATTGTAATAATCTAGCAGCTCATGTTACTGAATGGTTTCCTTACAAATGACATCAGAAAACGGAAGAACAAAGCATGCAGTATTGACTATTCTTACTGTTTACAATTTCTACCATTTTGAAGAATTAAAAATGTTATTTTGTTTAATTTTTTTTTTACTTCTTTCATTATTAGTAAGGAAGAACATGATCTTAACCTGTCAGCCATGTGTATTTCCAGTGTTGTCAATTCTCAGTTCTTGCTTGTAGATTTATCATCCAAATATCTTACCCAGCTGTTTGAAGTTTGTGTTTCTTTTTTGGATTTGATTTTAGATCTTTAAATCTAGCAATCTGTTTGTTTTTGAACTTAGACTTTTGTTTTTCTCTCACAACTGGTAAATTTGCTTACTAAAGTTTTAATTATTTTTATGATGTAATTGATTATTACTATTTTTGCATGTAACTTTTGTCATTCTGGAATTGTTTCAGAACTATTTATCAAAACTATCTTCTCCTTCCCATTCACTTGAAATGTTTTATTTATTACATGTTTAATTTTTATCTAGCAGACAGTTCATGCTTTTCACATTTTTAGAACTTTATTACATGTTTTAATGTTTGGTAGGTTGAAACTCCATCCATTCCACTTCATCTTCAAAATTTCCTTCTCATTTCGTAATTCATTATTTTATGTTAAATCCAAAACTATTTTGCCTAGTTTTAAAAGAAGTTCCTCTTAAAATTTTGATGTAATTGTTTCATGTTTATAAATTAATTTTAAAAGAACTAATATTTTAATGATATTTTATTTTCTCCCCCATGAATATGGAATATTTCACTGTATAGTAAAATTATTATTTATATAAAAAACCCAGAAAAGGTATTCATGATTCTTGTACATGTTTAAAAAGGCTATTTCTGCCCATAAAGTGATAATTTTGCACATAATTAAAGCATTTTCAGCCTATTTTTTTTTTTAAAGATTTAAAACTGGAATGGAGCTGACTTTTGCCAAAATGATTTTTAACAGCTGTGCTGAGATAATCAAACATTTTGTATGTTTGTTTTTGGTCTTTTGATATGTCAGATGAAAAGATTCTCAGTTATTAAACTTCATTTATCAAAAAAGAGTTTTCAAAATTAAAACTCAATGAACCCCAGAATACAAAACAATTTATCAATCTCTTGCATAAAGGACACAATGTTATATATTTTAAAAAGTGAACTTTACCCCCCTGACCAGTGTGGCTCAGTTGGTTGGGCATCCTTCCATAAAGCGAAAGGTTGGGGTTTGATTCCCAGCCAGTGCACATGCCTGGATTGTGGGCCAGGTCCCCAGTGGGGGCATGTGTGAGAGGCAACCCATCAATGTTTCCCTCCCTCTCTTTCCCCCTTTCTAAAAATGAATAAATAAATTCTTTAAAAATAGGAAAATAAAGTTTATTTATTTTTTTTTACTTTTATTAAACTACTAAATTAATGTTTATTACAATATGAGTGTTCCTCAATCATATTGTAAATCTGGAAAGAAAACTATTTTTTTCTTCTACTATTAAGGCTGAGACTTCCCCACCTTTTATTTATATATTGCCTCAGGATCAGAAATGGAAATTTCATTTAGAAAGATTTTTTATTCTTTTCAATTACATTTAGAAATTTTACTGTTACACAAAATGATTTGCTAATGTTTTTCTTTCTCATAGCTTATCCCTCCTCATACTGATTGCAGGAGATTATCTGTGGCAAAGGCCGTTTTGTTATTTTTGTTACATGTCCTTCTGTTTTCCTTCATTTACTTTCAAACAAGCTTGAAGGAAAAGATAAAGAGATTGAGCAAATGCCCCAGTGATGACAATTTAGAAATTGACATTAAGCATTGATATTAGAAGAGTCATTATTTAACCAATAATTTTGTATTTTGTATAAATGTCCTGAATGTAACCCAGATACTTTGAGAGTGATCAGGAACTTAAAGATTGTTATCTTTTAAAATTAAAATTTTCAGGTTGCGGATGTTAACTGAATCTTTAGGGGAAGCCCACATTACCGACTATTGGGGGGGACTCAGGTTTTTTTGTCCATTGGTAAGCATTCTGTACAAACTCAGTGTAAGTGAATGAGGTAAAGAGAGTCAATATACGTTCTAGAAAGTCTCTGCACTAGACAGCATACCTGGGATAACCTGAAGACTCACACATATATCTCTATAGAGTACAAATTGCAACTGTTTAGTACAGTGATTTGTACCATTAAGATATGGAACATGTATCTAGAAGACTTTCCACATTTAAACTACATATATGAGTAACTGGCATGGAACATGATATTGATTAAATGTATTATAACTGGGTGTTTATGAAATAAAAGAATCTGAATAGTTACTTAAAAATGAAAAATCAATCATGGGGAAAATATGTTCAGCATTTTTTAAACCAGATTAGTGTTTATAGTTTGCAAATAGAAACAATAACAACTTGCAATAAGTCTGTTAGATGTCTTCTTCAAAAGAAGAACTGTCAAAACACAAACCAAAATATTCATAGGCATCAATATGAGATTTTCCTGTAACTCAAATGTCAGCTGCACGACACCCTGTTCATTTGACTTAACATTTCACTCCAAACAAGTCCATGTATTTTGGAAATTTAAAAAAAAAAACAAAACCCTTATATTCTCAAGAAGTTCTGTAAAGCATGGGAGAACAGATAAAGATCATTTTTTGTGACTTCTTGATCTACAGTTTTGCATTCACACTTCTGTCCCCACCCAAACTTGAAATAGATCTTCTTTATTTCTACAAAACAGATAAATAATCCAACACAGCAGGAATTTGAAAGCATCGTGACCTGTTAACTGATTTCTGGAGTAGAGCGCAGAAAAGGGTTTATGTTTCAGCCACGAAATAAGCTTGAAATTAAATAACAAGTGTCCTCTATCTCAAAACTCCCTTTGATCTCATCGCCACCAGGGCTTGGCACTGAGCTTTCCTCACACTATGTCATCTCAGTTTTCTTCATCCTCTCGCTTCTTTTCCCCATCCTTTATTCTACGTTTGCTCCTCTCCTCTTTCCTTCTCTGAGAAAGTACATTTTTTCCTGGTTTCCCTTAAGTACAGTTATTTTCTGTCTTTTTTCTTGAACCTCGGTGCCAGCCAATACCAAGGTTCCTGGGATCTAACCACCTACTCAAAGAGCTCTTGAAGTAACATCTCTAGTTCTCTTTTAGAATTCTGGGGACAGCTGTTATGTTGGGAGATTTTGTATATATTATGTGTATCATATGATTATACATTATGTATGATTTTATAAAGTATATATACATTATAGATTTTATAATTATATAAATAATATTTTTTTTTCATTTTATTATTATGGAAGAGGTAACAGAATATAATTCAACATTGTAGAGCACCCCCTATGTGTAAAAGGCTAGGCACAGAGCATTGCTCTTGGTAGTACAGCGAAGGCAAATTGACCCATCCTATCTTAAAGAAATTCTAACATTTTATAACACAATAAAATTGAAAATAAATACAAATTTAGTAAAAGCATTAAATCTCTAATGCCAAACATCGTTATATACAAGTATGTTAGGATACAGCATTTCTACAACATGCCTGTTTACTGCAGATCTCACTTTCTGCTAATACGGACCTGAAACTTCTGCTCATTTTCAGAAGGTGACGCAACTAGATACCATGTAACTAGAATCCTGTCATTTATCAACCTAAAAAGTGTTCATTTCTAAACCATATTTTTAGTAGCCATGTCCATCGCAAACATCCCGTTCTCAAGAGCACAACATAACAAGAGAACTGAGAAGAACCTTTTTTTTCCATGTTCATGTGCTCCATGTTGAAGGCCAAATAGGCCATTAAAAACCCAGTAGCATATACAAAAAATATTACTAAAGCTAATAAATGAGTTTTGCTACCTCAAAATCACAATGACATCTTAAGGACTACCATTTCAAAATAGAAGTAACAGATTCTAGCTTATTTGGAGGCTGGTGATCTAGACCCTACTCGTCCTTCCTTTTAATAATTTGACTACATGAGATCCCCTGCACACAATACAACTGAATTGCATTTATCTGTAAAACAGTAAAGCTCAAGAACCTGACTTCAATCCTTGTGTGGGTGGTTAACTGATAAAAATACTTGGTAGATGAGTTGATAAATATATTTTACATTTGTTTATGTAATTTAATCCAGTTAATACGTATAATCCCAACACTAGTTAATTCATACGGATATTTTAAGGAAAAAATGCAAAGGATATGTTATTTATCACAGGTAGATTGTTTTGATAGTGAAGGCTGTCATTTCCGTGTTTTGGGAAATGTAGAATAAGCATTATTTTGGGTGTATGAGTCATCACACTGATGTTATTTTCGTTCACTCAGCAGCATTTATTCGTGTTCACTATTTTGGCCGATGTCCAATCTTGAAGCTAATAACACACTTAAAACACACAACTTGGGGAACATGGCGTGGTACTATAACCGACAGAGATACATCTTAATTGCTTAGTTGCAATGATATTTGTTTATTTCTACCATAACTCAAGTGCATTTTCAAAGAGGCTAAATTCTGAACATCTGTGGACATTCTCTACATCCATTTCTGAAAATAATCGCTGTGCATCGATAGTTTACAACTACTGGCATAGAGTCTGACACCCCCAGTATTTATATATTGTAAACCTGCCAAGCTGCCTTAAAGTACATGAATTGTCAGTATTTGAAGGTATAAAGAACTGAAGATGAGAGTTAATGGTTAGAAATTGGTAGAGAGTTAAAAGCTTTCTTGCTGGAATGAGATGAAGGGTTTTAGAACCTGTCAACACAAAAGGAGGCCGGTGCTTTGTCATTTAATTGCTCCTATTTTATTGTATAATATCCATGCACCCCAGAAAATATGAATCAAGTTTAAAGGCCAAGAGTTGGGAGTATGGTAGCAGTTTATAAATATCTAAAAGGTATAAATGTCATGAAAAGTCAGGCATTTTCATAGAACATGAAAAAAAAAATGGTGGAACTTGAAGCGGAGCCATACATTTAAGGCAAATGAAAATGTAATTGAAGTATCTAGGAGTAAAACGGCTTCATGAATAATCATTCCTATTAATTATTTTCATTTAAAGTGCAATAATGTATTAGAGAACATGATGTTTTCCTGGTGTACGTCCCAAATCTCCTCTTACTCTTTAAATTTTAAAGAGCTCTGGCCCATTTAGAGGTGTAACAGCTGAGTATAGCAGACATTTGAGTCCCACGAAGCTAAACCATAGCAGATTAATTGGATCTGACCATAGAATGTTCCACATCTATCTCAAAAAATTACAGAGACTATAAAAAGCTTTTTGGAGATATAATTCTGGTGTTTTTGTCACTAAGACACTGGAATGTTTACAGAGGGGAGAGAGGCATCTAAAATGCTGCACAGTGAGGTAAAGCCTGCTTTGTTATGTATAACGTAAGTAAATTAACAAGGCATGATTTTTACATACTGTCAGAAATACCTGTCAGCCTGTGTCTTTATTATTTAGAAGCTTTTCTGTGCCTCCACTTTTTTTGAGTTTTTAATAGTTTGTTTATGGGTCTTTTTTTTTCCATATCCTGTATCTCCCTATAGTGGACCATTGATTGCTCCCCTGAGACGGTTTATCACCCTATCTCGAAAAATCAGGGAGCCAGCAAATGAGCCACTGGAATAAAAATGCTACAGGGCCTTACATGTGTCTACCTACAAAGCTGTCCTCTCCCTCCCACAATTATGTCACACAGGAAATCATAGCAATAGCCGATGTTAATTCAAAGCTTCATAAAATATTCTACCCTCAGCAGTTAAAGAGGAAGCACCTATCATTCAATGCCAATTCAGCCATATCTGGATTCTGCGATTATTTTTAACTACTTTCATTTTTCCAGGAGATTAAAGTGAAAATAAATTTGATGTAAAAAAAACCCTTAGATTGCTTTAGAAGAATGGATATGTCCTTAAGTCGCCAAATATGAAGCATTAGGTCTCTTTAGTTTTCAATATTTTCTTGTGTCATTTCTCTTATAAAATCATGGTTTGCCATGCATTTGAGATATCATTAAATGGGAAGCTTGCTAGTGCATGGATTCTGGAGAATTTAGGGTTTTAGCCAGCATTATAAAAAATGTTATATTTTAGTGATAAATAACTATACAAGTCAACCTAGCAATTTTGAATGACAATACAATTTATCATTAAAAATATACAGATTAGCCCTGGCTGCTGTAGCTCAGTGGGTTGAGCACTGGCCTGCAAACCAAAGGGTCACTGGTTCGATTCCCAGTCAGGGCACGTGCCTGGGTTGTGGGCCAGGGCCCCAGTGGGAAGCACACGAGAAGCAACCACACATTGATGTTTCTCTCCCTCTCGTCGTCTCTCCCTTCCCCTCCTTCTAAAAATAAATAAATAAAATATTTTAAAAAACCATACAGATCAGTCTTATAACTACAGGATGTAGCCTCAGTTTTTTGTTTTGTAAATAAGGGTGCACAAAATACTGTGGGCAGGTTGAATCTGGTCTGCTGAGTTGGTAATAAAACTCTATTGTAACACAGCTATGCTCATTTGTTTAGGTATCATCTATAGTGGCTTTCCTCTTATGCAGTGGTAGGGTTGAGTAGTTGCACAGAAACAGTGTTGCCAGCAAAGCCTAAAATATTGATTATATGGGCCTTATATTTTTTTTAAAAATTGCCAACTTCTGCTCTAAAACAACATTAGTGTATTAGTCCTTTAAGGTATGAAAAGTGGACTGGAAACAATGTTTAAAATGTTTGGATCTTATTTCTTCCTTACCCATTCTTGCTTTGGTTCTAAAATGAAAATTTGGCAGATATATTAGTAGTTGGATGTTACATTAAGTTCCCATAGCTCACTCCATACTCACATTCTGTCATACTCATGTTCCTGTCATCAAGGCTGATGGGAGTTAAATGAAAGCTGAAGGCAGTCAAGGCCCCTGGCTGAGTTCTCACACTGACAGAGGAAAGTAGTAGGGAAATTGTACCTGAAGCCTCCTTGATTCTAATGTAAAATGATGAGGGAGCTGAAACCTCTCTCAAGCAATCAGAACAAAATTCACTGAACACCCAAAGGTAGTTTGTTGACAGTCTTTTGACTTGTCATAGCCAGCCGAACCCTAAAGATGAAGGCATTCTCATTGTTTGAGACTTGGACAGAGGTGGCTTTAGTGACATTGAGATTGAGTGAGAAATGGTCACTTTAATTATGGCCTAAGAAACTTATCAATGATGGTAGGAAGCAAAGAGAAGTTTACTATAAAGCCTTCTGTAACCCATTTTTCTTGATTTAAAATATGTGGTTTCTATTGGTTACCATTCAAATTGTTATATTTCTAAATCTCCTTAGCCTAATGTTTTTTTCTAATTAAATCATATAATTATCCTCCCCACCTCCAGGAAAATGGCCCATAATAAAACAACCCTCTAAACCCAAGTCATCTGAGTCATTTATGTGTGTAATTTTGGAAAATGCTACTAATCCTACTCAAACTTTTTAAAGAATCAATGTTTAGATTGGTGTCTACCATATACAGAGTTTATATGGTTTTTCAATTCCTATCAGACATCAAAATAATTTTCAAATGCCTTTAAAAGAGGAGTATGATTATTAAGACACACAAAGACCCTCTTTAAAAAATAGGAAACTAAGCAACAAATTCAGTTTAAAATGCATGGGATCTTAGTATCTTGCAACATGTCCTGCAAGGAATTTTACAGCTAAGTTTCTGGCCCAACCACAGCAAGCTCATAGGCCTCCATAGTAGTCAGGTATTTTATTTAGATAATTTATTTTATTTTATCCTTTCAATGTCCCTTTCTGTTTTTATTTGAAAAGCTTCTATGTCTACTGTATGCTATTATATTGTATTTCATGCATTCTTAAAAGCTACCTATAATTTTGGTGAAAAGATGAGTAATTCTTACTTGAAGTAAAATAGATTTTAAAAGTAACTATCCCAGTTTGCTTGTTTTTGTTGTTGTTCTTGTTCATAAAGCCATAAAAGTAAAGAAACTCAAAACTAAGTTATAAAATAATTTTCTGTTGGCAAATTATTAGTAGCTGTGGCTGAAATTATCCCACTAGTATTTAGGAGACCTAGTTTTTTAAAAACCGTGGTAGAGTAAACCTGACAAATTCCAAGTGGTAGCATCCTTTGGTTCTCAAACCAACAGCTTTATGATGGCCATTAAAATAATTTGAAAATACTTCCTTTTATATGATCTGAAGTGATTTCAATGGCATTCGAATTGTTTGCTTTTCTTTTTGAAACATAGATGAGACTAAGTCTTAAAACCAAGTGGTGGTGACATCCTGTGAATGGAGGACCTTTAACAAGTGTTGTAATATCTCCTTTCGTGATGGTAAGTTTATGCTTTCTATTTCTTCTTGGGTCAAATTTTATATTCTATATTTGTGGGGATATATATTAAAATAATACAATGTGAATAAATAGCTTTTATCTCAATTTTCAATATCAGGGAACTTAATATAATTCATTATAATAAAGAAAGAATAATCCCTGGCTGGTGTGGCTCAAAGGATTGAGCGCCGGCCTGTGAACCAAAAGGTTGCTGGTTGGACTCCCAGTGAGGGCACATGCCTGGGTTGTGGGCCAGGTCAAGTCCCCAGGAGGAGGCACAAGAGAGGCAACCGCACATTGATGTTTCTCTCCCTCTCTTTCTCCCTCACTTCCCCTCTGCCTAAAATAAATAAATAAAATATTTTTTAAAAATTAAAAAAGTAAAGGATAAAAATATAAATGTCATAGAAGTAACTTTGTGGAGGTAACTGTTGGCTCTCTCTCAATACCTCTTCTCCGCATCTTCAGTGGTAATAAAAATCGTAATTTTAGCCTGGATCCATGAAAGAGGAGAGGACAAAAGGCACACCGCTGCCCCCAAGACTGAAGAGACAGGTCATGAATGCCTATTTGTCTAAAGGGAGACTCAAAGCTGCCCCAGCCTATGGGAACCAGGGCTTGAGGAGAAGAACCTGGGCAGGAATTGTCCAATTGCTGGAGGCTCAGCATGGGCAAGTCTGAAAAACTCCAGGTTGACCCAGTCATAGGGGGACCCCACAATACAGTGGCATTTATCTCTGGGAGGTGACTGGGGTCCCACAGTGAACATCGAAGAAAAATCCCTTCGTGCTTCCGGCGTGGGAAGGAGAAATACTCCGAAGCACTCTGTTCTTCTTAACAAGGCCTGAGCTCAGGAGAAGCTAGCTGACCAGAGTCCAGCTGGTCTAGGGGAAGGGAAATCCCCAACTCCAGCTCACTGCAGCCATTCTGTCTTAAGGGGGTGGAAAACAGGGGAAACACTAGTGACATCCACAGTTCAGAGACACAGGCTCATGAACAGACAGGGACCTAGTCACAGGGTCATGGGACACTTTCCCTTGACTGATACTTGACCACCAGGTTTCTAAAGGCCTATTTACAGCACTTCCTTTTACCAGTACATCATGTCTGGCTATCAAGGAAAATATACAAGGCATACCAAAAGGCAAAATACACGATGAGAAGAGACAGGGCAAACATCAGAACCAGATATGACAGGGATGTTGAAATTATTAGGCTGGAAATTTAAAGTAACCATGATTACTACGCTAAGGGCTTTCATGAGTAAAGTAGGCAGCATGCAAGAACAGATGGACAATGTAAGCAGAAAGATGGAAAGTCTGAGAAAGAACATAGAAGAAATCCTAGAGCTAAAAAACACTAACCAAAATGATGAATGCGTTTGATGGGCTCCTTAGTGGACTGGAGAAAGCTGAGGAAAGAATCTCTGTGCTAGAAGACACATCAGTGGAATAGCAAAGAGAATGAAGACCTGAAACAGGGACTGCGGATGCAAGGACATGGCGGGGGACAGCTACAAGAGGTGTGATATGCGTAATGGGAAGACCAGAGGAGGAGAAAGAAGCATAGAAAGGAAGAGAGGAAATATTTGAAACAATAACGACTGAGAATATCCCCAAATTAAT
>VMDR010012849.1:0-25879 GCA_007922815.1 Macrotus californicus | reverse complement strand
GTAGAGTGCATTTAATCCTTGTAAAGCTCATTTTCATGCATGTGGTTCCCACATACAGTCCCAGAAAGGAGATGATGGTCTTCGGCCTCTTCGTTATGAAGGATAAAATTTGGACACATCACATGAAGAGGCTGGGAGGGAGCAGGAGGGCTGGAGTCAGCAGCAAAGGCATTTTACCCCACAAGCCCTCACTCCTCACCAGAAAGGCTTTACTCATTGCCCCACCCTTTAGCAATCTGGTGTGTATCAGCTGTTAGATAAATGTCTGTTCCCAATTAATTTTATCATTATTGATTTGTCTTTGATGGGTATTTATAACACCACATTATCAACAAACAGTGGAAGATAAAAAGGCTGAGGAATAATGGGAGTTGGAAAGGTTCCATGAAAGGACCTAATCTCCATCATGAGGTGCTTGCTCACACTAATAAGTCTCTGAAATTGATTTCCATGGAAAATGCTTTAGAGGAAAACCCAAGGAAAGCTTTCAGAATTACTGCGACTCCTGTCTTTTGGGGAATGTCTATATGTATGTAAATATGTATGTGTTTTTAATTGAATGGTGTCTTCCTTTTGATACTAAGGAGCCCTAAGTAAAAGAGTTAAAGCCAGAAGTCTTTGTTATATATAGTAGGCATGTATTTCAAAGAAATTAAATGTGGCCTTATTTATTACATGAAAAATGATGACTTTAGTGTGATTAGGTTGATTAGTGAGTTACTAGTTGAGTTAGTAAATGAAAATAAAATGAATATTGTTATATAAGAAAAGTTGGTTTGTGGGGGTTAAAAAGAAAACATTGGACCCATTTGATAAAATAATAGAGTGCTAATGCTAACCTGGAGAACTGTATCCACAAGAGGTTAACAAGGAAACCTTAAAAATCATGTGACGTGGTGGGAAGGAAGGGCAGCAGCTCGGTAGATTTGGGTGGAATTTGGATCCACCTGTTACTGGATGTATGACCTTGGATACCTGGCTCCCCATCTGTAAGATGGGAATAAAAAATACCCACACGGGTGATGGTTGTGAGGGAATGTGAAACCATGGATGGAACCTTGGAGCCAGGGGCTGGCACAGAATAGGCACCTAACACAGTAACATCCCGTTCACCTCAGGGAAATATGCTTTTATCTAGAAGTCTCATTCTCTCAGCAGAAGATTCGAGGCTTGTATTTGCTGTACAGCAACAGTGAAAGAAAAATGAGGAAAATGGGAGTCTATCAACAGTTTCTTCCCATGGCTCTAAAACCCTTTAGAGTTCTTTTAAAAAATGTTTTAAATTATTTTTTATTGATTATGCTATTACGGTTGTCCCAATTTTTCCCTCTTTGCCCCCCTCCACCCAGCAACCCCACTCCCTCAGGCCATTGCCCCACCATTGTTCATGTCCGTGGGTCATGCGTATAATTTCTTTGGCTACTCCTTTTCCTATACTGTACTTTAATTTTGGCAGCCAATATGCAAAGGTATAGTTTTTGTAGTTGTTAAACACTGAAGTTCTTTCTTACCAGTTGCTAAGTTGTCTCTGCCTTGAGTCCCTGCCTGACCACCCTAGGCACCTTGGAACCCTCACGGTTAATATCTACTCATTAGGGAGGAGGGTTGGGGGGGGTGCTTCAGGACCTTCTTACGAGCGCTGGCTAGTTGTCCATTCTGATACACTGAAATGTATCACCACACTCTCCTGGTTTCCAAATATTTTATCACTAATTCTCTCTTCAGACACCTCTTCTTTGGTCCATAACTTATTTGCAGGATGGCAGAGAACTGGAAACCACTCTCCCCTGGGGAAGTCCCCTTGTGAACTAGAGCTGGCTGTCCTGGCTGGTGTCTTGTCTACTTGGATGGTTCCCCCTCTTAGCTCCAGCTGCAGTGGGGTCATTTTTCCTGGTGAGGTTTGTAATATAACCCAAAACAGTGTAACTGAACTCCTAACTTACAGACTAGCTTTGTTTGTTTTGAAGGATTCTGAACCGTGAAAAGAGGGATCTCCACAGTGTGTGTTCCCGTGGGTGGGCCTGCTCTGAACAGCAATCTTTCCTCTTTCCCCTGGAGCGTATACATTCTTGTTGAGTGCTGGCAGAGCTACTCCCAGCCCCAGCCCCAGCACACACAAAACTGGGCAAGTTTGATCCCTATTTCCCTCCAGGGGTACCCCCTCCTGAGCCACCGCCTCTCTAGGTTGTCAAGTTACTGTAACAAGGCCCACGAATCCATATTCACAGTAATCACTGTCTTATTCATTCCATTAATATTGAGGGGCACAGACTTTGCACCAGGTACTGCCGGGGTCTGCATCTCTGCTGGTTTTTAAATGCTATTAGCTACTGTTTTGATTCATAAAACACAGATTTATACAAGGCCTCACTGAAGAATTCAGATACTTTTTGGTCACGCATTTAAAAAATCAACTAATAGGAAAAGCACAACAACTATCATGCGGGAAGGCTGTAAAATTTGACATTAACAAGAGGTCCTCACCCTAGAAAAGTTGGACAGTATTATTGTAGTGCATTATGGAAATGAGAAAAAAGTACATAAATTGAATGATTAGCATATGAGTAAAGAAACATCAGAACACCACCAGCTCGCCACCCTTCTGCATGGGAGGCCATCATTCCAGCCAGTGGGGTGTTCCTCGTTCTCCCTAACTGCAAAATAAAGAGGCAGATCGGGGCAATTCTGGAGACTCAAACCTCAGGAAAGCATGCCCACATCTCGACAGGACTTTTACAGGCAACATCAGTGAAGGCTGCTGAACTCAAACACGTCACCGCCTCTGCGAGCATGGAGATCTAAGGGGGCTGAAGGCCAGTGCAATTAGACTTGCATCTTCTCCTTCCTTCCTCTGCAGCCCCGGCCCTCCTGTTCTTCCCCGCTCTGGCTGGTCTTCAGAAAAGTGTTGGCAGGTAGCAGCCAGCTGGGAAGGCTGCCAGGTTTCTAGACGGAGTTGCTGCACTGCAGCTGTGTTGGCAGAGAAAGCCATGGAGGAGCCGGGGTAAATGAATTAAGTCCTGATTTTTTCACGGTGAGCTACGGGACATTTGGAACACACAGGGGCAGCTGCCGGCTGCATGGCATCAGCTGGTAGAGCGCTGCAATAGATAAAAGACCTGCTGTGGTGACCAAAATGAAGAGCCTCGCCACACTAGAGCAGTGCTGGAAGGGGTGCACCTTGCTTCAAACAAAACCCCAACACAAAGGCTTTTTAAAAAAAAGTCATTATTCGCTGATGCTGCTGCAATATATCTTTAGTCAAGCTGCACTACTTCGACAACTCTCTCATAATCTTTCTCATCTAGTCCCAAATTGGCAGTATTTGAGACAGTGGCTAGTTGCCAAGGGCAATATGCCAAGCTTCTACAGAATTAAATAAAATGAAGAATTGGCAAAGTGAAGGTGACAAATGTATGTAGTCATCTCCATGTCTCAGATCCAAAGAACATTACTTTTCCCTCAAGAAATTGAATGAGTTGTGACTAAGCAATGGAGTGGTAGAGGGTTATTCCTCTAGAATAACCTTGACCAACCTTTAAAACTTCCTCAGGAGTTAATTTCTGACTTATAAAATGAATGAAGATTCTCAACAAAGAATACGTAGAATTGTTTATGCTGCAATAAATACCATTGCAGTAGGCAGGATAATGCCCGGTCTGCACCAAAACGCCCGCCTCCTACTCCTCAGAACCTGCACACATCACCTTATATGGCAAAAGGGACTTTGCAGGTGTGATTAGGGATCTTGATATGGGAGATAATCCTGGATTATCTGGGCCCCAATATAACCACAAGAGTGCTCGTAAACAAAAGAGGGAGGCAGGACAGTCAGTGTCTGTGATAAGATGTGAGAAGATTGGACCAGTCACTGTTGGCTTTGAAGATGCAAGGGAGTCCTGAGCCAAGGAATGCAGGCAACTTGTAGAAGCTAGAAAAGGCAAGACAGATTCTCTCCTAGAGCAACCAGAAGATACGCAGTCCTACTACCTTGACTTGAGACCAGTGAGACTGAAAGATAAATACATGCATTATTTGAAGTCTAAGTTTGTGGTCATTTGTTACAGCCACAATAGGAAACTAATATAGTCACCATTGAATAATGTCAAATAGTAGCTTAGAAATTCTATATTTCATTTAAGATTAAAAACTGTCTATAGTCACACCTCAGTACTCATCGGCTTCAGAACTCTTCAAAACCTGTATTCATCACATTTTGACGAGCAAAAAATGTTTGAGCATTCAGCACTTTCTTGGGACTCATTGCACTTATTAGAACTTGTATGAGTCACGACGCCGCCCCACAAGAGAAAATGATTCATTGTTCGGTACTCGTCAGTTTTGGCGCTCATCGTGAGTTCTGGAACAAATTAACGACTGGTACTGAGGTACCATTATATCTCATTTAAACTAGATCCTCTGGCAATATTTAGTTACTAAATAAATATACGTGAAATATCTCAACTTTAATAAGATGCTATTTTCTTCATTTCTTTTCTCAGTAGGGAAGTGAGTATTGAACCCTAATTACATTCTAAAGTTGGATAAATATAAGACAAGGGGTTTTCATCAAACTTAAGATGCACAAAAAGTACAATAGATAACAGAAATGGACCTTTAGGTTTCATACACATCAATGGAGTGAGAATGTAACTCCTGCACCTCGATGGTTTTGGAAATAAGCAAATATCTAGACGAAACTCTCTTATCTTCCAACCACTGGATTCTGAAATACATTAGAGAGTCAACCTTCAGAAGTTGTTAGTACATCAGTCAAATTAATATCCCCAAGAACTTTAAGATTCAAAATTTTACTGGCAGAAAATGAAGGCATGAAACTTCACTGAGGTTACAACTTTCACAAGAGGAAAAAGAGTAAAGACATCTTTTACTTGAATTGTTCAGGTTAAGCTAATATTTCCCAAGGTGCATCTCATGTGACATTTCACCGGCCTCCTAGGGGCCAGTGTGTACTTCATGTGACACGATCTCTAATTTCAAAAGGTCCTGGAGTGGGAAAATAGATGTATGTGAGAATCACTGGGGTCATGTCTTAACATAACAACCCATCTGGCGTCTGAGTACAAGCCTGGGTAAGGTTTGCATGGGAGCATGTTTTTCAAGTTCATCCCTGTTGAAGTTTCTGTGCAAGTCAGTTGTGGATTAACTGCATGTAATCCAAGAACCTAAATGTGCATGGTCAGGGCGATGAAAATAAGCTGGAACTGACAGAGTTTAGAACCAGAGAAACAATCCAGCTCTAGCATTGGCCTCTCAGGATCAGCCTCCAAAGATAATGTGTTGGGAACACAGGAAGCTTGGGTATCACCCAGGATGGTATGATGGTATTACTGTTCAAATAGTCTAACTGGTAAATGATGTCTATGGATGGAGAGAATATTCCTTAGCACATGGATAATCACAGTGCCTTCTAAGAAGCAATGGAGCCCATGTGCATTGAAGCAGAGCAGCTTCAAGCTGGGCAAAGGGATGGGGGTGGTGTAGAAACAGTATGCAGCTCTGCAGGGAGAAAGGGTAAGCAGATGGTCATGGTGTTGAACTAGGTGGCTGGGGTTCATGGCAGCTCCAAGCCAAGAGGAAAAGTTCCTGAAGCAGCACAAAAACTCCTTGCTATGTAGAGTACACCCAAAAAGTTACTTAAGAAAAACTGCCGCTCTTTGAGCAGCAACCACCAAGCTTAAAACCTAGTTCTAAATGTCATGCATGCTGGGTATGGGACACTGGGTAGGCTTGCAGCTTGTTTGGATTGGTTAAGGGACTGGCTCTTGTTGGATCTTCCTGTTCAAAATCATCTGTTCTCATAGCTGGGCAGAGCTGAGGGAGAGTGGGAGTGGCATTTCCAGCAGTGTTGGCTGTATTCAAGTGGATCATCATTATTATTTTTTTTAGCAAGAGGTTGCAAGAACTTGAGTTTCACATCCCTTCTCCAATCTCAAAGCTGCTGCGTTCCCACTGCATGCACATTTCACTTGGCAATTCAATGAAGCAAGCCTGAAATTAAAAATGGAAAACGTTAAAACCAGTCACTGCCAACATTTAATCCCCAGGTTGGGCCCTGCATATATTTAGCCCCTAAGCAGCATCTGGCAGCTAAATAGAGATAAATATGAGGAAATGGGAGCAAGGAAGAGAGGAGACAAAGTGAACTCTTTGAACCAAATCAGAGCAAACGAGTCAAAGCACAGGAGTAAGAAAGGTCCAACAAAGAGGCCGAACCGTCGCTGTTCAGTGCTCTCAGAAGATGCCGAAAGAAAACCCAGCACCACAGAGGAGGCCAGTAGAGACCTGAACACGAGGCCATTAAATATCCCAGCTCCTCTGAGACATCAAGCAGCCAAGTTCTCCACGAGGAGCACTTGCTCCTGTAGACAGGGAGGCAGGAGAGCACACTGAAAGTGAAGCATGTTATTAGGGTAGAGAGAGGAGGCTTTGGTTCAGGGGAGAGGCCTTTCAGGTTTCAGACCTGATATATTCCTAAACGCAATGGCGGCTAGTTGTACATTTTAATTTATGGAGATGGAATGCACCGGAGCAGAAGTCTGCACGAGGCTTTCCTCAGGAGACCTGTTCCATGCGGGCTTATGAAAGGAAGGGGGGTGGAAGAACATTTGCACAGAGGCTGGACTTTATACCTGGTACGGCCAGTTAGCAATCTTCTTGTTAACATCTGATTGCTGCTGTTCCTTATGTTATCTTTTCTGTTCCTTCTTAACACATCTTAACATACCCCTGACATGCCAGGGGTTAGAAGTGGGGTGGGAAATGGGGGAGGTGGGTGAAGAGAAGACTTGGTGTCAGATTGCAGCCTACTTGGGCAAACACTGACCTTGAACTTCAATGATAGACAGGGCCCGTGACTCATGCATGATTTGGCCACTGAATTATTAGGTGACAGGCTGAATAATAGCTTCTGTCTTTTTTCAGGTTTCCTATTGGTTTAGCTTACACTAGCCTGCCTGTCAGACTAAAAGTGGTATCGCTTTGTAAATACAAACACCAATTACGAAAACCCATGTGGTAGTTGTCTCAGGCGGGGTCCCCAGGAAACGGGATCTGAGATGAAAGTTGAATGCAGACGATTTATTGGCAAGGGCTGTCTGTGGAGTGGTGAAGGCAGCAGGACTGCATGGTGGAAGAAGTTCAGCTATGATGCAGTGATTTAAAATATGCCGAAGCTAGTCCCAGAGGGAGCTTTGAGGCTGGTTGGCCCTTCGGGGTTGTACCAAATTGGAGTGAGCAGGCCAGACCTTTATGCTTCTGTGTCGCCACTCAATGGTTGATTTGGGATGTACCCTACATCACTGGGTATCCTCTCCTCCAGCTGGCTCCTTTTCCTCAGACTCCCTTGTCATCAATTTTCTCTTTCCAGGCCCCTGACTAAGCAGCCAATCATCCACCACTGTCTATGGGTCCATAGATATTCTAACTTCAGACACTTCTCCTTCTACCCAAAGTGGGTAGGCAGGCAAATCATCCAAAGCTCTACCCGCTTGTGAGGACTTCCAGCTTGTACCTACTAAGCAGATACAATGTGAACCAAACTTGACCTTTACCCTCCATTGTCAGGTGGTCATGGAGCTGTGGGAGAGGTGCCAGTGCATCGGTGGACGAAACAGGGATCTGAGCCACCTGCTCCATGCCCTATGGCCTTGTTTGTGTCCGTCTCAGATGCTTGGCTTTCATCTTATTTATGACAGAGTGGACAGTCAACATAGTCCTGGGAATGTAAGACCACAAATGTATTTCCATTTTTGCCTATCCAAGGTGACTATGAACTGTTTCTTATCTGCCTTTCTGATTGAAATGAAAAAACATATATCCATATCAAATGGCTACAAAGCCTGTACCAAGGCCATGTTAATTTGTTGTAGCAAAGATGCCACGCGGGGCACCCCATTTGAAACTGGGCTACAAGTTGCAGCAATTCACTATCTCATTCTTCAAGCTCTGTCTGGCCTTTGTTGGGAGCTGACTGGTTAATTAATGGGGATATGATTGGGACTGCCTCCAAGCCCTGCATCCTTTAGGTTATTAAGAATAATGCTAATCATTGCCATTCCCCTTGGTTGTGAAGTTGTTTATTTACTATCTTGGTCAGTGGGGGACGTGGGCATTTTCTCTTTGACCTTCATCCTAATGATAGCTCTTACCCCACAGCTGAAAAGCTAACACAGATGTCCTGCCAGCCACAAGTTATTTCTCTTTCAATTAAACATTCCAGGTCCAGGGAAGAGACCACCTGGTGGGCCTGTGCCCCTAGTGGACACACTGAGAGTTGGACCTGACCAGAACCTCCTTTATTACCTGGCCTCCATGTCCCACCCTCTAAGGGGAAGCCTCGATGACATCTCCCCTCTGCACATATCAAGATGAGCACACACCCTTGGTCCAACAGTGTCTGAAATGTTCGGGCACTGCCCTTTTGCCCAGCATACGAGCACCCAAATTCTGGAGGCAGCATATTTCAAGGAGCTCTCTGGCCGTCCAGAGTGTGTCTCCTCCATCATGCTTCCTTCTGAGTCTTTGGGTTCTGCCTGCTGCCATCTTCCATGGTAGTTCTGGCATGTTCACTTCATTTAGTGTGAGCCATCAATTTCTCCAAGCTCCAAAAGCCATCCTAGCAGCCTGCTAGACTCCTTCCCCTGGGTCCTTGTCAGGCTGTTAACGTTCTCTATCACTGCTAACTCATCCCATATCCTTAACCTCTCCTTTGTCCAACTTTGTTTTCTGCCCTCACTGACCCAGCACTCTCAATCTAGTCCTATCGGCAGTGTCCTCGCTCTTGCCAGTCTGTGTTAGGCAGGTCCTGCTGCTCCTTTCCAGTATAGTGATTTTCTCTTTCAGCACTTTCCCAGGCAAGTTAGGCTGTGAGTCAACCCTCACCATTTGTCCTTCTACCAGGAAGGGAGCTGTGGGTGGATTTGGGAAGAAGGAGTGTGTTACATTGCGAAGCAGAGACCTCTGCACCATTTTTAGGCAAGGAAGGAGCATTAGTCTTTAACAGGGAGGAATGACCACATCTGTGGGTCCAGAGGGTTCAGAAGAGTCTGGGAGATCATGTCTTCCTAGTGCATCACTTAGGTATACCTATCCCACATTTCAAGGTCTCACTCCTGGCCATGGCACAGCCACCTGCCAGAGCTGAGAACCCGAACTTCTCCGGAGCTCTGCCACTTTCAAAAAGCTGTTCCTTAGCTCTTCTGCCTTCTGACTGCAGATGATTTCTTCATATGGCGGCCCTCTGGCTTTCACACACAGCCTTTAGCTTGTGATGTATCACTCTTAGGGCCAACTGTTGCAGACCTGGTTCCCAGGGAAGCAAAGTCTGAGGCGGATTTGTCCACAAAAAGCTTGTTAGGAAGAGAAAGTACTCTCAGGATCAACCATTGAGGAGGGAGTAAAGGAAGCAGAATTGGGAAGAAGGAAAATGGCGATGTGGTCACAATAAAGGTTCAGCTGACCCCGTGGGGAGCTCTGAATCTGGGATGGCCCTGCAGGGCGGTCCCAAATTAGGAGGAGGGGCCAGACCTTTATATCCTGCACCAGACAGTCACGCAATAAGAGCTGCCCCTGGGAAGCAAGCACAGCCTTGAACTAGGTAGCTGGCTCTCTTCAGCTCCAGAGCAAGGACCAGAAAGGCTCTGAGCTGAGAGCTGTCAACTGCTGGCGTGGAGTGGGGTGAGAGGGGACGAGTGCCTGAGTCCTCCAGGAGATCTGGACAGAGAATCCTGACATCTGCCACACTGACCTACCTACTGACACATACAGCGTTTTAGAACCTTAACTGTATAAGAAATTACTTTCCAATCTTCAGGTAAAGCTTAATGGTAAAATATGCCTCTGTAAGCCTCAGTCTACCCAGCATTTAGGTTTATCTGAGGTCCCAAGTTTCAAAACAAACCAAGATCTTTTTTTTTTCTTTTGGACACAAACAACCAAAGGGGTCCATTAGGCCTGTGGAACAGACAGTACCTCTGATGCTCCCGCAAATGGTCCTAAAATTTCAGGACTGTTTCTTGCCGTCCCTTTCTCTGCTGCTTAGAGCTAAAAGCCACACAACTCTCTAAGCAACTCCAATGCTAACAGCCTCATGGCGAGCATCTGTGGCCATGCGGGGCCTCACCTTGTGGTCCTGAGCGGCCCAGAGTCATCCACTGTTTTCACTGGGCCTGCAAACAGCACACCAACCGCCCGCGGTGCAGAGAAGCAATGAAACAAGCACGGCCCATTTCTTAGCAAGGAAAAGCAGTGGAATTGTGCACATTGAAGACAAATTGGCCATAAACTCTGCAAGCCACAGAGGTTATTTCAGTTACTAAATGATTAAAGTCTCTAATCTCTGGAGCAGTGATAAAGAACACCGGAGAAGGGGGCTGGGTTTTTAATGCTGGGGAAGGTGCAGAACGTCTCTCCTGAGACCATGCCAGAGGAAGCCCACCCCATAAAGGAGCCACAGATAAGTAAGACATCATTAATAAATCAATGACAGGAAAACGAAAACGGAAGCGAGGAACCAGCCAGCGGATCAGGTTGTAGATGAAAAACAGCACATCTGTTGCTACCGTCGGCACATTAACAAATAAGTCTGCTGGATGAGGCAGTCCTTCATACTTATACTTGGAATAATGAAGCTTCGAGAGCGATTAAGCATAAATCAATGTTTAAATGTATCTTGCACCTTCTCAAACACCAGGAGGCATATTTTTCCTTGCTTTGAATTCTTTTTGGCAGGCAACAGGAGGTGCAGGGATGAAAAATGCTGGTTATTTGGCTCTGTGGTGAGGTAGAGACACACAACTAAGTTAGTGTTTAGCTTCACGCTTTGATTCTTCCTAGCTGGAGACATTGAGCTTTGTTTAATCGATATGTTAAATCCAAGCCTGTGCCTTTCGGCTCCAGCAATATCCACCAGTCTCCTCAGCCAGGACAGCTCATTCTAGCTCCCTTTCCACGTCATGCAGATATTGATTTACATTTCATTTTGTTTTTGTTTTTAAGTTGAAGACTTCAGTGAAACTAACAATTGAGGTGGTGAAGAATTTTTCTCTTTTGAAGCATAATTTCTCCTTTATATACGATGAAAAAGTTGCTTCTCCCCTAATGGTGAAGTAGCCAGGTTTTAGGACATTAATGATGGACATGAGCAATTTGTCTGGCGAATTGTACATCCGTGTCCAAGTGGGAGAAATGTGCTCTCCTCATGATAATCTGTGATTTCAAGATGGTGGGGCAATCAGGTGAAGCAGAAGGAGACTCAGGGTGAGGAATGGGGGAAGGGCCCAAAAGAACATAGGGCAACACCATTAGGAAAGGAAATTAAATTATGTCCAAAATTTCTCTAAAAAGCAGAAAATCCCGCAAGCTGGCTAATAAACGAGTTCTCACTCAATATAAGATAAATGGGGAAGGCCTAGGAAGAGGAAAGGACAAAGAAGGGAGAGGTAAGAAATAAGATGATTAGCAACGATGGGAGGAAACCCCAGGAACATTCTAAAAGTGATTATATTATTGGCTGAACAACTTTGTGACTGAACTGTACACTATTGATGGGTGACTTGTATGGTATGTTAACTATATTTCAGTGAAGTTGTTACTTAAAAAGAAAAGAAAAAAAAACTCCCTTATAGGATGAAGGGCGTTGGGGAATGAGGATGGAAAGTGTATCTCCAGCCACACTGCTTCATTCCTAGCTCTGTGACTAGCAGGAAGAAGACAGGACAGGTATTTGTGCGCATTATCAGATTCTGCCCTCACCCCTGCCCCCACCCTCACCGTGCTGTGCTCCCTGACAGGCTTCATTGCAGCACAGGGCAGAAATCACCCAGGACATTCTTTCTCAGGATCAGGGGACTATCGGAACTGTTAGCTGACATGGCCATTTCCCAGAAGACCTTGCTCCACTCTACTGCCACTAACCCACCACTGAGTTTACCTACTTTTCCAAGATAGAATTCTTTTTATCCGAAACAGAAGAGATGTGGCCAAACCTCATGAGACATCTCCTTTAACCTACACCCAGTGACCCGGCCTACACAAGGTAGAGCCCGTCTGGTGCTTTGGGGTTAATATTTCTTTGATAGAAAAATTATTCCAAGTTTCTGAGGGCTTCAGCTAGATGTCCTATGGATTACTGTCTGGAATCAAACTCTGTTTTTCATCATCTCTCACCCCACATCTTTGGTGACCTTCCACCTGAAGATGAGTTCTTTAGTATCCCATGGAGGTTACAAGAGTCTCCAACTTAATCAACACATCAAGGGCCTTCACCATCACATTATGCCTAGGGTACAAGGATTCTCATGTCAGGAGGGCCCAAAGTCCCTTTTTTCAATGGTGGACCCTTCTGGAATCCTTGCTACTCTTGGAAAAAGAAATTTAGTAGGTATCAGATGAATGCTTGTTAATCTATTCATTCATCCTCACCATAGAACTGGTGAAAATTTAGTTTTAAAAAAAGTGAAATAGTGCTGAAGGTCTACAGTAAAGGATAGTTTAGAGGTATTACCAGGGTGTCTCAGCTTTCCCAATTTTTAAATGAAGATGTCATCTTTGACGTGTCTGAGCATATTCAATAAATGTAACACATCAGGAAAAAGGACTCAGCATCTGAGAGTCTGAAAGTGGACAGAGGTGACCAGAACACATCTCCTCCTCAGCAGCCCTCTCTGCAGCCCAGGGGAGGTTGTTCTTCAGCAAGGTCAGGGGAAGAGAAGGGAAATGAGAAACTCAACAGACATCTTTTCCCCTCCTTACTTTCTTTCTCTTCTTACTTGAGCAAAGTTGAAATTAAGTGTCCTTGCTGAATAGTTATTCCCAAAGTATTAGCTAACATAGTCTGTAATTGGGATACATTTGTCCAAGTTAACACTCATGATTTCAGGAAGCAGCTGAGTTCAAACTAAAATAAGTATGATATATAAATGTCTTTAGTGATACTTTACCCAGACCATAATTAGACTCCTGGAATATGGAAAAACCAGAACAATTCAATAAACTCACATTATGGTGTAAGTCCATTCCCATTCCATATTCCAGCAGCTCACACCTGAGTGGGCTTTTCTGTTTCTCTGCTTCTTGAATTCTTTATTTTACTAATGACCTCTGTACTCATTAGAAGTTGTTAGCACATTACAATGGCATTTATGAAGCATCAAGGGGTATACACTTGTTCTATATTTAATTTCATTCCTACGGCTAATTTTCAGGGTGTGAGTGTTTAATGTTGGTTCCCTTTCCAGCACACTCCAGTGTTTTGGAAACACTGTCAAGAGCAACATCACAGGGGTACAACTTGTGAAGTCACCCAGGGCCCTGGGCTTAGAAGGACCCCACACTTAGAAAAGTCCCACACTTGATTTAATATTTTGCTATCATCATCTTGAAATTCTTACTTTTTGAACAAGGGGCCACATTTTCATTTTGTACTTGGACCTGCAAATCATGCAGTGGAACTGAACACAATACTTGGGGTTTCCAGTCTCAGCTTTGATCCTTTTTAGCTTTGTGCCCTTGGACAAGTTTCTCAACATCTCTCAATTTTATTTTCCTCAATTGTTGAATATAGAACAAACAACATCTGCCCTACAGACCTGTTATAAGAATTGCATGAGATAGAAAATCTATCGGTGCCTGGGACATAGTTCTAATAAGTAACATTCATTAATTGCTTACTCTGAGACAGAAAGTTGGCCAAGCAGTTTGCAAAGATTAGCTCATTATTCCTCACAACCATGGCTGATGATCACCAGCACACTCTGGCTGCACTTACAAGTTTTTTATAGCCAGTGTCTCTTCCCCTTCATTTAGCATCTCTTCTGGTTGGTCAGTGTCCTTGATCTCAGTGGTTATCACCATTGTCCTGAATTCTCTGTGGTCAGTAGGGTTTTACAAGTGAGAGAACTGAGGCAGAGGCATTGAGTACCTCACCCAAGTACACACAGCTTATGAGTAGACACTTGAGTAATCAAAAATACTGTCTGTTGGGAAATGCAGGCAGCTGCAGCATGATCATCCAGGCATCCTCAAGAAAGAAGAGAGTGAGTGAGCAAACCTAAGAGCCCAAGCCAGCCCCAGAGCCTCTGAGCCAGAGAGCTAGCCCTCTTTTATTTCAAATCTTCTAACCCATAATTCCATGTGCTCTGGAGGCATTAGCTTCTCAGCCAATCCCATCCTAGACTGTTTACCATTCCCTCTTCTTATGGCCCCTCCCAACTCTTCCCAAGTAATCTGATCAGCTCTCTCTGTATCGATAGAACTTCCACATATATTCTAATTGCTGCTTTTCTTATCTGCCTTCCTTCAGGCCTGAAAGATCCTTTTTTTGTTTTTTTTTTTACTTTAAATAATTTTTAATTTTTAAATTACAGATGACATAAAATATTATATTAGTTTCAGGTGTATAACCCAGTGATTAAACATTATGTAACTTACTAAGTGATCATCCCAATAAATCTTATACCCGTCTGACACCATACACAGTTGTTACGGTGTAATTGACTGTATCCCCTATGCTGTACTTCATATCCCTGTGATCGTTCTGTGACTACCAATTTGTACTTCTTGATCCCTTCACCTTTTTCGCTTATCCCCCCAAACCCCTCCCATCTGGCACCTGTCAAAATGTTTTCCATATCTATATCTATGAGTGTGTTTCTGTTCCAGTTGTTTATTTTGTTTTTTAAATTCAATTGTTAATATATAAATATATATATATATATTTATTGCCATTTTATTCATTTATATTTTTTATCTTTTTTTCCTTTTTATTAAAGAAGACTGTAACATTTCCTATAACACTGGTGTGGTGGTGATGAACTTCATTAGGTTTTTCTTGTCCTTTTATTCTAAATGACAGCATTGCTGGGTAGAGTAATCTTGGCTGTAGGTCCTTGCTTTTCATCACTTTGAATATTTCTTGCCAGTCCCTTCTGGGCTGCAAAGTTTCTGTTGAGAAATCAGCTGACAGTCTTATGGGAGTTCCCTTGTAGGTAACTCACTGTTTTTCTCTTGTAGCTTTTAAACTTCATTCTTTGTCTTTAACCTTTGGCATTTTAATTATTATGTGTTTTTATGCGAGCCTCTTTGGGTTGTCTTATTTGGGACTCCCTGCCCATCCTGGACTTGTATGTCTATTTCCTTCACCAGGTGAGAGAAGCTTTCCGTCATTATTCTTTTACATAGGTTGACAATTCCTTGCTCTCTCTTCTCCTGTGGCACCCCAATGATGTGAATGTTGGTATGCTTGAAATTATTTCTTATACTATCCTCATATTTTTGTATTCTTTTTTCTTTTTGTTCCTCTGATTGGGTGTTTTCTGCTTTCTGATCTTCCAAATCTCTGATTTGATTCTCTGCTTCATCTACTCCACTGTTGATTCCCTGTAATATATTCTTCATTTCGGTTAATTAATGTAGTCTTAATTTCTGACTGGTTCTTTTTTATGTTTTCTAGTTCTGTTTATGTTTCCTATCTTTTTGTTGAAGTTCTCACTAAATTCATCTACTCTTCCCCTAAATTCATTGAGCATCCTTATAACCAGTGTTTGGAACTCTGCATCTAGTGGATTGCTTGTTTCCATTTTAGTTAGTTTTTTTCTGGAGTTTTGCTCTGTTATTTCATTTGGGCCATGTTTCTTTGTCACCTCATTTTGGCAGCCTCCTTATGTTTGTTTTTGTGTATTAGGTAGAGCTGCTATGTCTCCTGGGTTTGGTAGCGTAGCCTTATATAGGGTCCTATAGGGTCCAGTGGCACAGCCTCCACATTCACCCAAGCTGGGAACTCCAGGTATGACCCCTGTGTAAGTTATGTATACCCTCCTTTTGTAATTGAGCCTTGATTGATGTTGGCATGCCAATGGCTGGATTTATTTCCAGGGCAATCTGTTGCAAGGCCTGGCTGCAACTATTGTGGAGGGTCAGCTGTGCAGGAGTCCACCCCACAGAGCAGGACTTACTTCAGTGGAGTTCTGGTGTCCTCTGAGTCTGCCCTTTGAGTGTGTCACTTGTGGAAGTGGTTGAGTGGTGTTTAGACACAGTCTGAAGCTTTCCACTGAGTGCGTTGGTTTGGGGCCTCCTGGGAGGTGCAGGCCAAGGTCAGCCACCGCCTGTGTTCTGCCTGGTGCCACCTGGCATGAGCTACAAAGCAATCTGCACATGATTGTTACTTGTGCTGGGCTTCGAAGTGTCCAGGAGAGACCAGCTGCTGCTAGTGCTGGAACTGGGGCCACTTAGTGAGAGGTACAGTGCATGCCGAAGCCAGATGCTGCTTGACTGAGAAATTTTAGAAAAGTCTGAATCATGAGCCAATATGGGCCAGTTGTATGGAAAAACCACTGGAAGTGGCTTTGATAAGCCTGAAAGTTGGGAGGGGCAGGGATTCAGGGAATCTCCAGGGGAGACAACTGGTGTTAGTCAGGTTGGTGGAGACTCAAATATGGTGCCAGATTGCCAGCTGTGTGGGGGTAGGGCTCAGAAAAGGAATGATGGCCTCTGCCAGTACTTTTGTCTAGAAGAAAGCTGCCCCTCCAGCTCTTGCCCTGTTGCCAGACAATTCAGTTTCTCTCAGTATGTCCCTGTTGCCTTTTAAGCTGCTTCACCAGTGCTGGAGCTCAGAGTGAATGAGACTGAGTAAGTTCATGGGTAGGCCCTTTTAGAGGAATGTCTGGGACTCCAGAAGCCCTCTATCTTACTCAGCCTCAGTTCCTGCTGGTTTTTATAGCCAGAAGTTATGGGGCAATGGACCCTGGGCAAGGGGTTCTGGTGTGAGGCTGGGACCACTGCTCCTCAGGGGGGATCTCTGCAGCGGAGATATCCTTCCCAACTTTTATCCACCACACATGGGTATGGGACCAGCATGTTTGGAGTCTTTGCCCATCCTGCCGGTCTCCATGTGACTTCTTTATATCCTGATTAACAAGACTTCTGTTTAGCTAGATTTCAGACAGTTCTGAATGATGGTTGTTCTGTAGTTTAGTTGTACTTCTGATGTGGTTGTGTGAGGATGTGAGTACTGCATTAACCTATGCTGCCATCTTGACCAGAAGCCGAGGCCTGAAAGATCTTTGATGATGGAAGATGACATAATGCTCATCTGAGTGTCCCTAGCACTTAGGAAAATATGCTTGACACACATCTGCTGTTCAAGAAGTGACTGATGCAAAAAATGGTACTATAAAAAATGGGTCCAAGGAACACCCAATACCTTATTTGTTCAAAGGAGAGAGAAATGAACTCAACTGAAGGACAGAGCCTTAATGGAGGAGGGGATCTGCATGCTAGCTTTTAAAGGATGGAGAAGATTGAAATAAATTGCATTGGGGATAGAGCCAGGAAGTCAGTTCAGACAGAAGGAACAGCTTGAGCAATTGTGAGAATATGGGAAGGATTAAGACAAAGCTTGTTTAGAGAACAGCAGGTAGACCATTTGGCCTGGAACTTGGGGTTTTTATTGAGCAATGAATTCGAAAATCAAATGTTTCTTGGAACTAGGTTTGTAGCACAGTAAATAAATAGAACATGGCTCCATGTAGCACAAAAGAGAGAGGGAGGGACTGTGGCAAACTGAAAAACACATGTCCCACTTAAAGTAGGTAGCTGCTGCTCCATGCCAAATTGTCGTACATGGGCCTTTCAGTTTCCCAGATAACACAGATATCTAAATTGTGCGTATGTGTGTATGTGAAATAATGATTTTTTAACTTTTTAAAATATTTTATTGATTATGCTATTACCGTTCTTCCAATTTTCCCCCTTTGCCCCTTTTACCCAGCACTCCCACTCCCTCAGGCAATCCCCACACCTTTGTTCATGTCCATTGATCATGTGTAGAAGTTCTTTGGCTACTCCATTTCCTATACTGTACTTTACATCTCTATGGTTATTCTGTAATTACCTATTTGTACTTCTTAATCACATCACCTCTTCACCCATTCCCCTACACACCTCTCTTATCTGACAACCATCAAAATGCTCTCTGTATCCATAATTCTGTCTCTGTTCTTCTTGTTTGCTTAGTTTGTTTTTAAGATTCAATTGTTGATAGATATGTATTTATTGCCATTTTATTGTTCGTAGTTTTGACCTTCTTTTTCCTAAATAAGTCCCTTTAACATTTCATATAATAATGGTTTTGTGATGATGAATTCCTTTAGTTTTTTTCTTGTCTGGGAAGCTCTTTATCTGCCCTTTGATTCTAAATGATATCTTTGCTGAGTAGAGCAATCTTGGCTAAGTCCCTGCTTTTCATGACTTTGAATATCTCTTTCTAGTCCCTTCTAGACTGCAAAGTTTCTTTTGAGAAATCAACCGACAGTCTTATGGGAACTCCTTTATAGGTAATCACTGCTTTTCTCTTGCTGCTTTTAAGTTTCTCTCTTTATCTTTAACTTTTGGCATTTTAATCATTATGTGTCTTGGAGTAGGCTTATTTATATCTATCTTGTTTGGGACTCTCTGTGCTTGTGCTTCATGGACTTGTATGTCTGTTTCCTTCACCAAGTTAGGGAAGTTTTCTTTCATTATTTTTCAAATAGATTTCCCATTGCTTGCTCTTTCTTTTCTTCTTCTGGCATCCCTATGATGTGAATGTTGGAACACTTCAAGTTTCCCATAGGCTGCTTACACTATCCTTGGGTTTTTCTGGATGTTTTTTTCTTCTTGTTGTTCTGATTGGTTGTTTTTTGTTTCCTTATGTTCCAAATCATTGATTTGATGCTCAGCTTTATTCACTCTACTGTCATTTCCCTGTAAATTGTTCATTATTTCAATTAGTGTATCCTTCATTTCTGACTGGGTCTTTTTTATGCTGTTGAGGTCCTCACTAAGTTCCTTGAACATCCTTAAAAACAGTGTTTTGAACTCTGTATCTGATAGATTGTTTATCTCCATTTTGTTCAGTTCTTTTTCTGGGGTTTTCATCTGTTCTTTCATTTTGGCAGCCTTCCTGTATTTGTTTCTATGTATTAGGTAGAGCTGCTATGATTCCCTATCTTGGTAGTATGACCTAAGGTAGCAGGTGTTCTATAGTGTCCAGTGGCACAGTCTCCCTATCACCCAAGCTGAATACTCAAAGTGAGCCCTTTATGTGGGCTAAGTATACCCTCCTCTTGTAGTTGAGCCTTGGTTGCTGTTGGTGGATCAATGGGAGGGATTTACCCATGCCAGCCAGTTGCAAGGATTGGCAGTGGCCACTGACCTCCAACCTCCAAGCTCTACCTTCCATGAGGGATCAGCTGTGCAGGGGCAGGGTGGTGGTGCTCCGATGTGGTCTGTAGCTCTCCACTGGTTGTGCAGGCCCTGGGGTTTCCCGGGTGATGCACGCCAAGGTCAGCACCCGCTTGTGTTGTCCCCAGGGCCACCCTGCCTGAGTCGTACAGCAATCTGAGATGGCTGCTAATTGTGTTGGGTTTGGAGATAACTAGGTGAAGCTGTGAATCTATGCTGGCTGCTGCTAGTGCCATGTCTGGGGCCACTTAGCAAGAAGTATAGGGACTAGGGGCTCATTGAGGCCAGCTGTTTGAAAGAATTTAGGAAGTTGTGAAGTTCATTCAAGAACAGCCATATATATGGAAAAGCTAGTTAACAGCTATAAATTGGGTGGGAAGGAGCCTCAGGGGTTCTCCAGGGTGGGGCAGTGTTAGCCAGGTTGATGGAGTCTCAGATACGGAATTTGCCTGCAGGCTCTGTAGCTCAGCCTACCTTTCTCTCTGGGAGGCTTCCAGCTCTTGCCTTGATCCTAGCCATTTCAGTTCCTCTCTGTATGTCACTGGTGCCTTTCAAGCTGCTATCCTAGTGCTGGAGCTCAGAGGGAGTAAGTTTGAGTGTGGGTTCTTTAAGAGGAACTGCTTGGGTCTCTAGAAGTTTCTTCCATTACTGACTCAATCCCTGCTGGTTTTTGCAGCCAGACATTATGGAGACTTATCTTCCTGGCACTGGTACCCTGGACTGAGGGACCTAGCATGGGGCTGGGACTCCTCGCTCCTTAAATATCCCTCCCAAATTTTTATCCACCCTATGTTGATGTGGGGCTAGTCTGTTCCGTGTTTCCACCCCTCCTACTAGTCTGGATGGTGGTTTTTTAAATTCTATATTTGTCAGACTTCCATTCAATTTGATTTCTGCCAGTTCTGAGTGATGCTTGATTTATAATTTAGTTATAATTCTGCTATATTTTTTAACTTTTTATTTATAATTTTACACTCACTAAAAAACTGAAAATATAGTACAGAGAGTTCATGTATAATTTTTACCTAACTTTCCCTAAAATTAGTAACTTATAATCCCATAGTATAATGATAAAAACTACAAAATTAACATTGCTGTAAGATAACTAAACTGTAGTGTTTATTCACATTTCCCCAGGTTTTTTTTTTCCCCCCTAATGTCCTTTTCTGTTCTGGGATCAAGTCCAGGATCCCATATTGCTTTTTTAGTGGTTGTTTTTTTGGTCTCCTCTAATCTGTGACAGTTCTTCAGTCTTTTCTTGTCTTTTATGATCTTGACAGTTTAGGTGATAACTGATCACTTATTACGTAGAGTATCTCTCAATTTGTGTTTGATGTTTTCTCATGGGTAAGTCCAGATTACGCATTTTTGACCAAAATACCATGGCAGTGATGTTGCACCCCTCTCAGTGTGTTCTACCATAATGTTGATATGTCTTATTTACTCATGATGTCCACTTTGATCACATGGTTAAGGTGGTATCTGTTGTGTTTTTCAGTATAAAGCTATCATGTATATTTCAGTATGTGATAAATATTTAGGGGAGATACTCTGAGCTTGCCCAGATATCCTGTTTCTTCTCAGATTTTTTGAGGGATGATCTTGAGGAATGATGATGCATGGATGCATCAGTTAATCATGCCTACAGTAATTATTACTGTGCTATTGCCTAATGATGATTTTGTATTTCCCTCATTCATTTTATTTTTATTAGTTAGAATTCTTCTGTAAGGAAAAGCTGTCCCTTTTCCTCCATTTACTTATTTATTCAATTATTATGTTAGCATGGACTAATAGACTTTTATTTTGTGGGTTATAATCCAATATTATCATTTTTATTTTGTTGTTCTAATTGTCTAGATTTGGCCATGGAGAGTTTTTTGGGTTGGCACCTGTATCCTTTTGACTTGCCCCATCTTTTCTGAGCATTTCCTTATTTCCTGGTGCTACATGATGTTCCAGGTTCATCAGCCACTTGTCCAAGGAGCTTTGGTTCTTTTCCTTAGAGAATAAGTGGTCTTGACTATAAAATGTAGAAAATGGATTCAAACATCTAAACAACATTGTGGATGCATATTTGGTCCAGAGTCTTTCACTTACTGACATCTGATGCTAGAGATCAGTTAGCTCAAAGCAGGAGAGATGGGTTGGGGTCAGGGTGAGAAAAGTCTTAAAAGTCCAATGAAGAGTTTGGAATTCATGCAAGTAGCAATGGGACATGGGGCACTATGGATGAGTTTTGAGTAGAAGCGTACATGATATGCTTAAAGTCATGTTTTGGGGAGAGAAGCAGGAAGACAGGAAGTTGATGCAATAAAACACGTAGAAGTAAAGTAATAAAAGTCTAAATTAGGGACTGCTCTCTCCTCTCACGCTGGAGGGCCCTTCTCCTGGCGTCCTACAGACCACGTCCTCCTTACGTCTCAAAGCCTCCTTTTCCAGAAAATCTTTCCTGACCCTGTCCCAGAATTTACCCTTCTCCCTCCATGTATCCCCGGCCCAGATTGGTTGGTATATCCCCTCTACAGGTATTTCATTCTGCCCTATATGCTGGTGCTTTCTTTCAATGCTTGTTTCACCAACTTGATTACTAACTTCTTGTAGACAGGGACGTCTTTAGTCATCATTACCTCTTCCCGGTGTCTAACCTAGTTCCTCTCACATAGGAGAGATGCTCAGCTCAGAACCGAGTTGGTTAGAGGACTCATTTATATCACTCTGACATGCTGGATAAACAAAAACAAAATGCAACTACATGCAAATTTCTTTGAAGATATACAATTTTTAGTTAAAATTGCATTTTCTGACAACTTCAGCTTAATGTGTGAGGCAGCACAAGTGTTTCTGAGCATAAGACTAAGAGCATTAAATATACACACACAGAATCTGAGCCCACAGGGTAAGTCTGTTCTTAAGATAAATACTAGTCAGATCTATATTTAACATTGAGAGAATTTCATAATAAAATGATTGTCCTTATGGAGGAGACAAGAGCTGTCTGGAAAAGTCCATTTAGAAAGTGCCTCTCAGGACACACTAAGCCTTTTGAAAGCACAGTACATGTCCCTTCCCTTTCTGAATGACAGCATTCCTAAAGGTCTTAATAGAAATGGATCTTCTTTAGAGTTGTGCTCTTACCAAAATCGCTTTCCCCTCAAAGTATGACTTAAAGCTATGCTTCAAAGATAGCAAGTATTTTTAAAATCAAATCCCACCTCCAAATTTTTAAAAAAGAGAATGATAGTCAATCAGGCAGTTACTGTAAAGAAAATAGGATTCTGTGATATTTGTCAAGGAGATGCCGTGAAGGCTACCACCTCTGCCAGCCTCCTTTCCTGGGCTCCTGCTGGATTTGGCAGCCTCCCTTCTGGAAGCAGCTATTCTGTGACAGTTGGCACCTCGAGTCAGGAGGGAAAGGAGGGAAGAAAAAAAAGGGAGAAAGGAGGGAGGAAGGAAGCAAAGACCCCAAAACAGCAGCCATTGCCTGTTTCCTTTCCCAGCAGGCAGCGCCCAGCAACCAGCGCAGAATCAGGCAGAGAGAGTCAGGATTAGAAAGGAAGGGTGAAAATGCCGAAAGAAAAGACTACAGAAGTAAGACCTGTGAAGAAAGTAGACCTCTGCAACACGGGGAATAGGAGACAGAGCAGATGACTCATGGGTGCTTAATGAAAGATGTCACCAGAGAGATTGGGATGGGGTAACATCTTGTCAAACTAACCAAAGTTCCCTCATTCTGCTCCTTGTTGCAGTAACTCCCCTCTTCCCTGCTTCCTGTGTCAGCTGCGTTCATTTGGATCAGATGCGTCTGGGTTATGGATGAGGTGCGCCATTCATGGGCCCCAGGGAAGGAAAAGAATGGAAAAGAACAAGACAATCCACTTTCTGCTTTTGAACTTTTCAATACATGTTCTAAACTCATAGAACAGACAATAGCTTTGAGGAAAGAGTCTCTTTCATTACCTAGAACCAAGGTCCTGGCACCAATAATTGATTTTTTAAAGGTTTTATGTATTTATTTTGAGAGAGAGGGGAAGGGAGGGAGAGAAACATCAATGTGCAGAAGAAACATCAATCGGTTTCCTCTCACAGGCCCCCAGCTGGGGACCTAGTCCACAACCCAGGCCTGTGCCCTGACCGGGAATCAAACTGACAACCTTTTGGTTTGCAGGCCGGTGCTCAATCTACTGACCCACACCAGCCAGGGCACCAGCGATTGATTTTTAAGACAGCCCAGGTGGCATGGTGCAGAGCAATACAGAAGGAAAGATGGAAACAAAAGAGAAATGTCACTGTCCTTAGACTCTCTTGTACACACACAGGAGGAGGTCTGCCTTGTTCCTGGGAGTGTCAAAGGGGTGACTAAGGGGACAGGAGGGGCACTGGATCCAAGGAGGATTTCAGTTGGGATGAAGTAAGTGTGTACATACAGTGTGTGGGCAGGATGACCTGATGCTAGAGAGGAACTGAGACACTGGACTATGACCAGAGGTCGTGTGGTACAGTGTTTGAAGACCAGATGGCACAAGCTACAGCTCAGTGAACCCCAAGTACTGAATCTCAGTTCACAAACCCAGTTGTGGACAAAGTAAATTTTTTAATAAATGAAGTTAATGCTTGTATTGAAATCCCTTTCTTCCAAGCAGTATTCACTTTAGTTATTTTGGGGTGCCTGTCTTTTCTCTGTGATTGCCTTTCAGTTTGAGGCTTACAAAATGCCCATGAATAAAGGTTAGGGGTATGCAGAGCATCTCACTTGAGTGGGCATCACTCTTCACCAGCACAGCTGCTTCAATGGGATGCAGACTCTTGTCATCACAACTAAGTCATCCCTTGTATGCGCTGTATCACAGTGTCTCTGGGTCTGGCTCTGGGTTGACCAACTCTCAGGACCCTTGTGGGTGCACAGGATAATCCTCATGCTTCCACGCCATTCTGGGACTAGAGAAAACTTAATAGGGATATCCACAGTCATTTGTCACTTCTGTGGCTCTCTGGGGTAAAGGAGAGCCCCCAGCACACTCCTTCACCCCTTCCAATCACAGGTCTACTGTGAGGGTTTTTCAAACTCATCTGCCAGGACAGAGTAGACAGCCATACTTACTTACTTGGAGGTCTTGCCTCCTTCCTAGAGTCTATCTGGGAGAGTAAAACCACGTGTCCTCTGTAGTGCCGTTCCCAAGTGTAACTGGAGTTTCGGTTGCGGAACCTTCTCCTTGCTCCACCCCAGGAAAGGAGCATAGTACAGACCTTTTCCATTGCAGACTCGACACCCTCTTGATGTTCCTCTCTTCTCCTTTCTTCCTCTGTTTTCCTGAGTGGTGGAAGCAGGGTGGGCACTTTCACCTGGAGGAGGGGGAACAGTGTAGATTGGGGAAGCATCTCTGTTACTACTTATCACTTCTCCCATGTCAGGTATACACACTCCAGTTCTTTCTGTTCTCTTGAGGCCAAAACATTAAAAACCAAAAGGCTAACAATTGAGTCCTTTTGTGTTATTTGCTTTCTGTGGAGTCATCCCTTCCCCGAGGCAGTGGTGCTGAGTAAGTCATTGGGAAGAGAATTACAAGGTTAAAGAAGAGGTGAAAAACTAGTTATATATTCCAGCCACATATAAACTACTCTTCCCCAGCCCAGACCTTGCTAAGATTAGTCCCAGCCCATAAAGCACCCTGGGAAGAAATCAAACACTGTGGTGTAAGGATTTAGCAGCTGGGGTCAGCTCTAGTGATCTTACCTTAGATACTTTTGCTCATTCTTGGCACTTATTCATTCTTCTTGCAGGAGCCCAGTCAGTGTATTTTAGAGACCGTGACTGTACCGATTAGATGTCATACTAAAATAAGTTTTAGTCCTTCCCTTGTCTCCTCCCACTTTGCCTCTCTCCCTCTTTTTCTTCCCACATCTCCACTCTTAGTCCATTCTGCTCTGTCTTTCCCCAATGGCAAGTGCAAAGGACAGGAATCCAGGACCCCTGCAAAAGACGATTGTTTGCCTCATTAGTAAAATGATTGCATGTCCTACGTGAATCTTGTATCCACTTAGCACCTCCTTTCACTTTCAATAGTGCTCAGATTTGAAGGAGGAATTACATAACTGGTCTAGTCATCAGAGACCAGCTCACTCTCAAAAATATTTGATCTCAGCTAAGAACAACTGTTCAAATACAATGAGGATTTAAACAAACAAAATATACTATTTAGGGTATGCCAAATATTTCAGGCTTCACAATAGAGCTAATCCACAATGAGAGGGTCAAGGAGATACCTGGGTTGAGTCCCAGGGCAGTCCACAGGGTCAAGTCAGAGCTGAGAAAACTTGGTTATGGCACTGAGGTGGGAGGGTGAAGTGTTGACGGACTTCTTGACCTTGGAGTCTTGCTCTTGAGCATGTGGATCTAGTTGGGGATTGGAGTTGGGGTAGGGGTGGGAAAGGAAGAGAATGTTGGAATGTCTTCCAGCCTGGAGACTTGACAAATGTCAGGTCGTCCAGGGATGAAGCTGGAGCAGAAACAAAGAGGTGAAGAGAGATTGCTGGCCAAGGAGCTGTGTCTTCCCAGCTGGTGGTGTAGAAAGATTTAAATCAAACTGCGCTGCTCTTAAAGGGCCCCCTCATGTGCTGGGTATACTTCAAGAAGTAAAGT
>VMDR010012848.1:0-25880 GCA_007922815.1 Macrotus californicus | reverse complement strand
CAAGAAAAAAAACAATATTCCCTCCCTCCCTCCTCTTGTCTCTCTAGCTCAATTTCTTTATTTCTTTTTTATTTTCACTCCTGCAGTGTTTTTGGACTTCATTGCAACCTGACAATACTCCATGTTTCCTTTGATGTTTTATTCTGAGCTATTTAAAAAAAAAAAGGTATGGAATGTAAAATCCTTCCTTCCCTTCCTGTGTCAACATTTGAAATGAAAGCAAACAGTTTCTTTTTCTTGTCGCCTATTCCAGCCATGGGACTTGCATTGCATGCTGTCTCTTCTGCCTCTCATTCTTGAGGAAGCACCTCAGCGGATCCAGGGAGTGGTTGATTCCTGGGACAGGGGCTGATGGGTGTAGCCCAGAACCCTGGGGTGTGTGTCTGAGTAGTGAGGAATACCCCCCAGCTCTCTGGAGTCGAAGGAGAAATCACTCAGTCAGTACACCCAGTGACAGTGAAAGATGTCACGTGAGAGGGTTCTGGAGAACTGAGTCTGAATGCCAGGCATGGATCCTGCCTCAGGATATTTTGTGCACCCACTTCAACACACAACATTTCAGGTTGCACAGAAGGATTCATGTCAGTTTTGACAATAAATTCAGGGTTTCTGTGGACTAGAGAGGAATGTGTACGTGAGTTTGAGCCCTTTCTCTTGACACCATCACTCCATTTAGAACTGGGTAACTCAAAGTGAGAAATAAAATATAGTAACTTAAAAAAATGCTTCTTTTCTTTAAATCAGCTCCCCTTTGTGACCTCTGAACACCATTATGCTGGTGACTATATTAGTGACTATACTAAATTAGTGACGACACACGTGCCAAAATTCTGCATTCTGGAATTAGCATGTTGTTTTTAAACCCTTTAAAGCTGCACAGAGGCCCACCTTCAGTAAGTCAAGGACCCTAATTCAGTCACTGGGATGCCACAGAAGCAGGCAACACTATGACCCCGCGACTCTGTCACAGCACAGCCAGAGAACTGTTTCCCCATGAGCAACTGAAGTCTCCCACCTGCCGGGTTCTAGACCTGTTCACATATTCAGTTCACAGCAAAGAAGCATGCAATGAGGGTTACCATACAATGCTCATCTCCTGGAAATCTCCTTACATTCTTAACGGTACAAATGAATGAAACTTGCCTGCTGCTCCAGCAGGCACACCGACTAATAGCATTATCCTTGGAGTCACTTCTTTTTAAGGAAAGGGAAAAGTATCCAACAGTAAAAATTGCATTTAGCAGGGGACAGCAGAGAAAAAGCCTCTTTTATCTTTCCACATGTGGATAATGGCTCATGAAACAACTCTGGAATTAGTGAGATCAAGTTGAAAACCTTGCTCCGCCACTTGTGTGGCCCCATTCAAAGATTAATCTCTATAAATCCCTCTCTCTGTAAAATGAGTATAATAGTTGTGTGGAAGTAAATGAAGGCCAACCACATGAGAACAAATAAAGGCTATTTATCCTAAGCTCGCTGTGGCAAGGGAGGCAGCCTCCCTCACTTGTGTCTTGGCACAGACCCCACAGGCAGGCAAAGGAGCTGGAAAGCTTCCTAGTGGGGAAAGGGAAGGCTCTGGGTCTGCCCTGATTGGATGTCATTGGCATGGGGTAGCTGTAGTCATAGTAACTAGAAGTGGGGCATCCTGTGTGGTTGGTTAGCGGTACATATGTGGCATTCTCTGGTACTAAGTTGAAAACAGAGACAAATATGAGGGAAGCTATCAGCTGTTAATCATGTCCTGGCTGTTTGGGGCCAACTGTTATAGCAGTTATTGCTTAGTTTCCTGTATTGCCAGCAGAAGTAGCAATTTGACTTCCTGCAAATCTGACTTTTAGCTGGCTTGCTTCCTGGATTGTTTACTGTAGATAAGAGATGGGGTTCCTGAGCAGATTGCTGCAGGTTGTGGGCCAAAGCTCGACTATTCTATAAGGTCAGGCCAATTTCCATTCGTATATTCTGTCTCTGAGTTGTACCAGCGAAAGGTGTTCGTTACAGTGCTATCCGGTAGCAGGCGCTCGCTAAGTAAAACTACAGTTGGTGCAAGTGTTTGAAACCACTGCTATCTGGTAAATTTTTCTTGATGTCAGGGCTAGGTTTGCATCACAACTGGGTGGGTGTGGGAAAGCCAGATTGCACTGGTATTAACTAGGTCTTTTCTGTGGAATTATGTCAGAGTTGGAATGAATGGTGTATCAGTTGGAAGAAAACACCTGTGATTCCTTAGGAGAGCCCAAAATTGCCTGTCCCATTAATCGCACTTCTAGGAACTGTACAAATTTGAAAGAAACTCCAGGGTCCTAATATGTCTCTAAATTCGAGCTGAGTTTAGGATGTGTTCTGAGGATACCAGAGTTTAAAGCCATCTACAGTTGTTAAATGTTCTGCAATAAGGACTCGCATGATTCCCAGCTTCTAGCACAACGCCAGGAACATAGTATACACTTAATCAGCAGCTGATTGAATGAATGAATGAATGAATGAATGAATTTTTCAACTCAGATTAAGTAGCTCTCGTGAAGAAAGTATGTCACTTTGCCTTCTATTTGCTGTGCTAGCATACAGCTTAAAAATATTGTGTCTACTTATTGATAGTAACAAACTCTGGTAACCCACGTGTCTGCAAAAGAATTATATGTTTTTAAATATAAACATTATAATGCAAGCAATACTTTGTGCTATGATTTTGTAGCAATTTTTCATTGTTTTTCTATGAATTGACTGTCTTTTTGGCGGACTAAGTTGAAGATGTTAAGTCAACCTCCTTCCAGCCAGGCCTTGTTGTTAAAGATCTTTACACATTCCAGTGAATTTTTCCCACGTAATTTCTTTGGTTGAATAAAAGGTCGAGATTCAGTTATATGGACAGGGAAACAGAAATCTTTGACTATATTTCTAAGTCTGAATGAGTCTGAATAAGTCTTTTAACCCATGTGAGTGGCAAAGAAAACGATTGTTCAAAAAAAAATTAGGACACTTTGATACATAACCCTGTCTGTCATGCCAGGGCAATACAATATATTTATTAATTGTTGGTCCAGTGATCTTATCTCAGGTTCTTCTTGAGGTGGGCCCAGTGAGTTTTCAAACCCACTATGTGGTTATTTTTCCAATTCTGGAAAGCATGATTGGAGTAGATACGCTTAGCAGCTGGTGGAGTCTTTGTCCTGGTTCCCTGACCTTGGCATTGAGGGCTGTCGTGGTGGGAAAGGCCAAATGGAAACCACGAGCACAGCCTCTACCTAGCAAAACAGTAAACCAAAAGGAATACCTCCTTCCTGGGGGCTCCATTACAATGATGATAGTATTATGCTGACCAGGAGTAGCAACCACTCTAGACTTATTGGCAAGACACTTGTGTACCAGAGAGTGATAAATAAATCCAACAAAAATTCAGGGGCCTTTATCTCAGTGAAATTTTATGGGCCCAGGGGTGTGGGGCATATCGAGATGTCTTCTCTAAGGTAAAGGCCAAATCACTGCATTTGCAGCTGGCATTTTCTACAGCAAAAATGGCACAATGCCTAGTGAACCTCTTTGGATTTGGAGCCCGCATATTCTTCACTTGGGTGTGTCGCTCTAGCCTACTCGGTGAGTAACCCAAACAGCTGCTGGTTTTGAATGGGACCCAGAACAGAAGACTGCAACAGGTCCAAGATGCTATGCAAGCTAGTCTGTCACTTGGGCCATATGATCCAGCAGATGTAATAATACTTGAAATGCTGGTGGCAGTTAGGGATACTGTTTGGGGCCTTCAGTGGGCCTCTATTGATGGATCATAGCCCTTAGCATTTCAAAGCAAAGCCCTTCCCAAAGTGGATACCTGCAGCACTGTAGCCCCTTTCTGGAACATTCTTGAAGGACAGCGGTAGAGGAAAATTGTCCCAGTGAACATAATTTCAAGCAGTGCACCTGCTCAGATGTGGGTTATATACTGATTGTGGCCTACGGCCAATGGTTTGGCCGAGTGGTCAGGGACTTGGAAGAAAAGAACATTATTGGAAAATTGATGACAAGGAAGTCTGGGGATGTGTGAGAAAGGGACAAAAACATGAAGATACCTGTGTCCCATATAAATGCTCACCAAAGAATGACCTCAACAAAGGAAGATTTTAGTAATCAAGTAGATAGGGTAACCTATTCTGTAAACACCAGCCAGTCTCTACCCCCAGCCCCGCCCCATCGTGGCATGGTGGACATTATGCACAGGCTCAGGAGCACGAACTTCTGCTCACCAAGGCCAACTTGGCTGCGGCCACTGCTGAGTGCCCAGTCTGCCAGCAGCAGAGATCAACACTGAGTCCCTGAACTGGCACCATTCCTCAGGGCGACCAGCCAGCTACCCAGTGGCAGACTGATTACAGTGGACCACTTCCATCAGGGAAGGTTCAGTGTTGTGTTCTTACTGGAAGAGACACATTCTGGAGATTTGGGGTTTACCAAGCCTCCACAGTCTCATAAGCCAATTCTATCTCTCTCTTTCTACCCACCCATAACCCCCTCTCAGAGAGCTGTCATGTCATCTCCAAAATAAAAAGTCCTTAACTCTAAGCAGTAGGGTCTCTTTTGCCATTGTGCTGACCAACCACACATTTATGTGAACCTGACCAATCTATTATTCCCCAAGAGAAAATAGGGAGTATCATGATTTGCACTTGATTTTGACCCTCTTGATATTTTAGATTCTTTTCCTGCTGACTGATGTTTGACTTGCCTATAAACAACAGTAAGAATACCAGGCATTTGTAAATGCTTCTCTATCTAGCAAGAATGTTTACATATTAATGATCCACACCTTATATGGTATATAGCACACAGTAGGCCCACAATATACCTATTTAATCAATTATTATAAAATGATGAATTTAGGTCATATCTTTTTCTTTTTTCATTTCTGTTAAATTAGGGCAATTTCTTTTTAAGCCTTAATAATAAGCTAAGCAGAAGCAAACTTAGAAGAATGTGTTGAGGAAATTGCTAAATTTTGTGTTCTTAAAGCCAGCCTGAACTCTCTCTCCCCAGCTGGGACTCTTTCCAAATTGGTTTTTCTTGACGATGGAGCGTTGCTAATCCAATTAGTGAGGCCTGCTCCCACGGCTGCCCACAATACCCCTGGGTGTTAATATTCCCCCATTAAGAACTCCAAAGTTCTCTCAGAAAAACTTTTACTTCACTAAGCCCTTCACACACAGATACGTGACATATATACAGGGGTTTCAGGCTTGGAGTAGTGATGTTTCTGTAGTTTATCATCAGAAAAGACCTGTCCGTAACTTCACAAGCCTGTGGAAACCAAGGACCAATATTGTTCCTCTATGCCGCAAATACGGGAAAATGAAACAGATACATTTGCTTCGTTATAAAGGTTTACACCAGAATTGGAGATGTTAATATAAATTATTGTCAGGAATTATTTTACTCACTTTTCTAAAATGTGCACATCTTTGTTCTGTGTGTTTGTGCCTGTATTCGTCTGTTCAAGTTGTCACAACAAAACACCGCAGACTACGGCTTGAGCACCCATCGTTTATTTCTCACAGTTCTGGAGGCTGGAAGTCCATGATCAGCGCACCAGAAAATTCAGTTTCTGGTGACAGCTCTTTCCTCCTATGGCCTTCCCTTGGTGCTCGCTTAAAGAGAGACTGTTTTCTGGTGTTTTTCTTCTTATTTTTAGACACTGGTCCTACTAGATTAGGGCCTCACCCTTGCCACCTCATTTAACCTGAATCACTTCCCAAAGGCCTTATCTCCAAATACTTTCACTTTGGGGGCTAGGGCTTCCACGTATGAATTTGTAGGGGACACAATTTAGTCCAAAACAGTGTGTAATGTCAGCTGAGCCACACATCTTCAAATAATTTAAGTACACCTTAAACTAAGGAAGCTTAGCAAATTCCTTTGTATTTCTAGTGTCCACAGCACTAGGTGCTTACTTTCTCATAGCAGAACTGGAACTTCTTTTTTAGGTGTGTATCTATTAAATTGCCTTTTAAAATCATGGGAAGAAATTCCCGCCACGAAACAAAACTTTTCACCTTGAGTCCCATCACACTTATGCGGCCGCTCTCATGTCCTTCACTGTCCTCCAGTCTTTCCCCCGGGGGGTTTGTAACGGGCGTGATGGTGTTCGCTAGTTTGTGTTCTCCCTTTTTAAGTTAAATGTTCTTTTGTGGGTGTATTTCCTTAATTCAGCATACCTATTGAAGAAATTACAGTGTTTAATTTTGCTGAAGATGAACCACTCCTATTTACTGAATTTTTAAAAAGCAACATTGATTTTTTCCAGTAAGCCAGCCTGTATTACGGGGCACATTGCCGACCCAAACTCCATTTGTCTTACATGAGACACTGCTTAACACACAGCATACTTGGTGCCTTCAAAAAAAAAAAAAAAAAGGCAGAATCACTTATAGATGAGATTAACTTGATTATCCATAGAATTATTCATATACAGCAACCATTACTAAATAATTTTTTTCTCAGCTGATCTCATGCTGGTCTGATTGCCATCCTTTCTTAACTTTGCCTATAAGAGGTTTAGATTCATAAAAGAAGGTTCTAGAATAATGGTCTCTGGGGCGGGGGCAGTTTCCCCCCAGAGCACATTTAGCAAAGTCTAGAGACATTTTGGGTGGTTCCACCTGCCTGGACAAAGGAGGGATGTTATTACCATCCCGTGAGTGGAGGCCGGGGCGCAGCTCAATGCCCTACACTGCACTGAGCAGACCCGCAGCAAAAAACCTATCTGTCCCAAAGGTTAGCATACCACAAGACCAAGGAATCTTGGTCAAGAGTTAGAGTCCTCAGAGGCAGAGCACCTCATTTCTTCTTTAAAAATGTTTCTCTCTAAAGGACTGCCAAGAAATTTGAATAAACTCCTCTTCCTTAAATGTTTGAATGTTAATTTTCTATTTCCCAAAGAATAATTCAAATTCCTATATGCTGTAACCTGCAAAAAATGTATAACTTGGCACAACTACTATGATTCAGTATTTTAACATCTGTTCTCTAGAAATGGAAACTGCTTTATTCTACTCTCCAAAGGAGAGTAAAAAACTATTATTTTCGTGAATGACCATGGGGAAACTGGAGACTGAAGGAAAAAAATATGCTCCCGAACTGAAAGGAAGAATCTAAGCTGCCTGTTCACTACCAGCCCCAGAGTCTAGAGAGTCCCTGGCACATGGTTGACATTCAATAAAAATACACCGGATGACTCTTATGGGTTCCTTATTTTCTTGTTCAAGCATCAGACATCTTGGGTGACTCGGGTGTTAGGCAAAGTGACTTAGGCTTCTCACAAACCCTGGCACGAGCTTGAAGAATAGGCAGCCATCCCTCTGCTCTCTGCACTGGTAATCTGAGAAGATAAGAAAATTGAGCCATGACCTGGTCAGCAGTTCTAAACATATTCCTCCTTCTAGAAGAATATGTTTATGACTCTAAAATTGTTTTAATTTTTTAAATAATTATTGTAATGAATTATGTTAGGAGTGAACAATTCCTGGACCTGGCATAGCTATAACTTCTGGAATGGGTTTCAGGAGCCAAGTTTTGTACAGGAGTCTCTGCGGCCAGCAGCCAAGCCACGACTTGAGAGGGGAAGCGAAGAGTAGAGGAAACATCCCTGCTGCAGCTTTGACCTGAGGAGGGGGGATTCTTTTTAACATTTTTCAGAATCACTTGCCTTGAGTCAAGTCTTGACCACCTGGCCTGGCGGTCAGGTGGCAAGTCCAGAAGATACTGGTTTATGTTGTGGTTTCTTCTCAGAGCACAGTGTGCCCTGCCATGGCTTTTATTGTGTTTGAGGTTGTGGGCAGAGCAGGCAAATTCCATTCTTTGGGGACATACCAAGCCTTCCTTTGTCCCTCAAGAAATAAGCTCATTGGAGACGTTACCTGCTTTCTAAAATTCTTTATCATGTATTGCAAAACTGTGTCTGGAACCAAAATATCTTAACAGTATATTTACATTTCTAGAAATAATGACTCCACTAAAGCATATGATATTACAAAGCAAGAATTTGAGATTTTCAGAAGAAATGAGGTTGGGAAGTCACCCTGTCCAAACTCAGTTTCCCTTCTGTATTTTTCGGCCCCAACCATGCTCACTTATGCCTAATAATTGTAGCGGAGGATCATGTGCCTAAACATTTTCCTGTAGAAAGGAATTGGCAAGATTTGTCATGAAGTAGAGTTGTATTTGGTGAAAACACTTTACTTGGCTTGATGATTGACTGAGTTGCAAAATTGTCCCCTATTTCTAAAAGAGAGTATATAAAATGCATAAGACAGAACATTTAAAATAATGGTTAAAAGGAAAAGCCAGAACCATTAAGAGGAAAATGTAGACTAGTGACTATATCAATAGCTAATACTTACTGAGCATATACTATAGGTAACTTACACTTTTAAGAATCTTCCATGTACTCACTCATACAGTTCTTCCCACAGCACTATTAAGTGAGTACTTTTGTTATCCCCACTTCACTGCAGCATAGAGATTAATAATTTGTCTGACATCCCTCAGCTAATAAGTGATAGACTAGGATCTGATTTCAGGCAACCTCTCTCGTAGAACCTGTGTCCTCACCTCAGACGTTGTACTGCCTTCTAAACTCGTGACTCCGGTTTTCCGAGCTTCAGTACAGACAAGGCAAGAATATTCGATATTTTTCCCAAGTGCTAGATTCTTGGGAAAGTGGTTGGAGAGCTTATCACGTGAGCGACGTTATGTCACATTTAAAAAAAATGTCATTAATTGAGCTTTTGTACAAGGCCCAAATGTGTTTTTCAGAGTGATGTTTCTCACATCAACCCTCAAGAAAAGGGGCTTAAGTAGTAGCTCCCTGAATCTGCAAATGTGACCTGAAATCCAGATCTCCTGAAGTGAACAGCACTGTGACTGGGTGTGATTGCTGTCCTTGGTCCCTGTTTTATTTACATTTGTAACAGTCCGTATTATCTTGTTTACTGGTGTGCTTATCTTTGTAACCCTGGCCTCCTCTGCCAGGGCACAGCACAACAGGCTCCCCGAAGTAGGTGTGGCATAAATTCATGCATGAATGAATCTTCTAAAGGCAAAGAGTTCTAAAGAAATGGGGATAAACTTCAAATGTTTAAATCTTAAATGTTTCCCTTAAATGTTTAAATCTTAAATGTCTCCCTTAAATGTTTAAATCTTAATTTTTCATTTTCCAGAAGAACCACCCAAAGAATAATTCATGTTTCCAAAAGCTGTAATCTGCAAAAAAAAAATGTATAACTTGGCACAACTATTATGATTCGGTATTTTAACATCTGTTTTCTAGAAATGAGAACAGCCTCATTTTACTATCCAAAGGAGAGTTAGAACTAGTTTTATTGATGACCATGGGGAAACTGGTGATCTTAAGAAAAAGAAAAAAGACGCTCCAGAACAAAACAGAAGAATCTAAGCTGCACAGAGCCTGTTGACTACCATTCCCAAGAACATAGCCTCAAGTTCCTCAAAGTATACATTATGACCGCAAATTATAACTATGAAAAGTCATTGTTCTTAAGGAGTTACTGGCAGAGTGACCTTGACTGGAGTTGAAGAGGCAACGTGTTGCCTCTTGGCCTTTTTGTTTATTTCTTCTTCACCAACTCTGATGTCAGAGTCAGCCCCCTGCGTTGTGTTATGCGAGACCCACACAAACCCCAACCGAGCAGATGGCGGAGAACTTGCTGTAGCGGGAAAAGTCAGAGGACAGAACGGAAGTCTGCTCCCACAAAGCCAGCATTGCCTTTGTTCAAAGCCCACAGCCGCTGCTTCCAGTCACCACTCTGTAACCTGGGGCTTAAAGAGGAAACATTTCTACAGCCCGGGCGACTTTTCATCAGTAGTCACAGCACCTAAGTACGGCCACTGGCCTCCCACCACCCCTTGCCTCGTGCTCCTGGAAACAGGGCCTTCCATGGACTTAGCACCGGACTGCACCCCGTGCCATTTCAGGGCTCAACAGGCCGCCGGTCTGAGGCCTCGCTTGTTCGACCTCCTCTGCCCTTCCTCGATTGCACGGTTTCAGGCCTATGAGCAGCATGTGCAGGAAAGGATGGCACTCGACCCATGTTCAGCTCAAGGAAAAGAACACCACGTTAATTCAGAAATGACTGGGCCGGCCAGGGCCAGTCAGCCCCAGCGAACCCAAAAGTGGTTTGCTCCAGTTAAGTCTCTAAGTCAAACTTCAACTGAAATGCTCATCGTGTCATGAATTTAAACAATTCGATAGCTGTTCTAAGCTTTGGTGTAACAAGTTATAAGGCCACTCCTAGCCTTATCATTTACATTCTTATAATCCTGAATTCTTTTTATTTCGGCCGTACAGCATGCTGCACCACACCTTGGACCTTTGTTCTCTCTCTCTCTCTCTCTCTCTCTGGCTCAGAACACCCTCACCACGGCCCTTCTCTGTGTTCAAGGTTCACCTCAGTTGTCACCTTCCTGAAACTTCCAGATCCTGCTCTGCACCCTCCACTGAGTCCCCTGTGTTTTACCGCTTGCCATGTGATATGTACCAAACTCCTAAAGTGTCAGTCTCTTGCATTAGAAGACGAGAAATTCCTTGAGAGCAGGAGCCATGTTGTACTTGTTTCTGCCCACAGTTCCCGGCATAAAGTCAGGCGTGTGCAGTGAGCTAAATAAATATTGATTCAATGTACGGTGTTGCCAATAAACCATGATGTTACTCTGTCTAACCTTCCTCCGCCCTCAAAATTCTGCAAGCACCGAAAACATTTTAAATGACCGCATCTTAGAATTTCTAAGACTGTAATCTTTTGTCACTTCTCTTCCTTTTCAGGAACCTCTTTCTGGAGCCGTGAAAGACGAAGGGAAGAGTCATGTCCACAATTGCAGCCTTCTACAGTGGCAAGTCCATTCTCATTACTGGGGCGACAGGCTTCCTGGGCAAAGTGTTGATGGAGAAGCTCTTTCGCACCAGCCCCGACCTGAAAGTCATTTACATCCTTGTGAGGCCCAAGGCTGGCCAGACGCTGCAGCAGAGGGTTGTCCAGATCTTAAATAGTAAGGTACGGCTTGCGGGAAGTGATGTTGGGAGGGTCGACTCGCTCCGGTGCTCCCTTACAGCCAGCTGCACGCTGCAAGTGAGGGCCAGGGTGGCTGGGCACATGGAGGGGAGGAGACAGAACAAGACAGCAACCAGCTGCTCCTGGGACTCTGCCGTGTCTCCCCACAAGACAGAAGAGTACTTAGGCTCTGTTCAGGGCAAGCGAGCAGATAATCTGTGTTCTGGAAATTACTGAGTAAAAATCAAATGCTATCCCGCATGCACTCTCCAGGCTTGAAACCTATTGTTACTGGACAGGGACCAGGGACCAGCCAGGAGAGGGTCTGCCTCAGGCTGGCCTGCGGTATGTGGGTTCCTTTTTTTTTTTTTAAGATTTTATTTATTTATTTATTTTTAGGCAGAGGGGAAAGAAGGGAGAGAGAGGGAGAGAAACATCAATGTGTGGCTGCCTCTTTCACACCCCTCATCAGGGACCTGGCCTGCAACCAAGGCCTGTGTCCCGACTGGGAATCGAACTGGCAACCCTCTGGTTCGCAGGCCAGTGTTCAGTCCACTGAGCCATACCAGCTTGGGCAGGTATGTGGGTTCTTGACTTTTTTTAGAAAAGACTTCAAAGTCCAGGTGATTTTGAGAATGTGTTTATTAAGGCTGGGAACAGCGAAATGAAGGAAGGGCTTAGGGTAGAAGAAGTAACGGGAGACAGCCTAGGCAGTGCTCTGCTTTGGCTCCCCAGGAACATTAAAGGAAAGAAGTGAGCGAAGTCCGAGAAAAATAGGGCCTTGGAGATGAGATCAGGGAGTGAGCCTTGAGTGAGCTGCCGCTGCCTGGTGCTCCACTTGCTGCAAGGCTCATGGGGACCCTTAGAGTTTAGGAGGAAGTAAAAAGTTCGTGTCGGGGAAGGGGCATGGGCATGCTGTAGAGCGAGCTTGTGCTGTGTCTTTGTTCTGAGGGCTTTTTATCTTTCTTCTGCAGGTGAGAGTCTTAGGGGAGGGGTTGGGATTTATCTTTGGCCTGCTATACTGTTTTACTTTTATCTTGGGTCTGTCTGGCTTTTAATGAGGTTTTTGTTATTTGTTCCCCTGACTTTCCCTCTTCTCGGATTTAGCTGGCACAAATGACATTAATTGGGTCTCTGTTATCTATTTTCCAGACGGGGTGATTTAAGCTATGTACTCTTTGGTTAGAAAGGAGAGGTATAAGCCATTTGCTCTCCAGCCCTTGGTTAGGAGAGATAAGTTCTTGTGATTCACCAGGTGGCTTCTAAGTTGTTCAAACTGTTTGGACTTGGTTAATTTTCTTGTCTCAGTTTCCCCATTCCACCTGCCCAGGAATTTTCCTAGCCTCTTACTACCCTGCCTCACTCTCATAAGGTCATCTGAACTCTTCCCTAATTTTTTTCTAAATTGAAGGTAGTTTTCCCGTACATTTTTTGATATATTATATTATACTATATCATATCAAACAACTATGGTTACTAAGCAGCCATGAAGTAATACTTATAGTTATTTAAACTCTACAAGGTTATACACCTTGTGTTTATTACTTGTTGTATACTTTATCTGTGGTAACTTGATATTTCCATTATCCCATAAGTTGTTCTAAAGAAAAAACATTAAAAATTAATATTATACATGTGAATGAGCATTTGGGTATCAAACCCTCTCATTCCTCAAAAAAGATACTATGTATATCCTCTCATAGTTTAATTTATAAATTTGAAGGCATTATATATAGGCTTTGGTCTCAAACACATGTTGGCACAAATTCTGGCTGATCAATTTGTTATCACTTTACCTCTTAAGCTCCAGTTTGCAATATTTAAGATAGAAATAATGATGACAACCATCCAGGATTGCCTTAAAATTAAATGAAAAAAAAGCAAATATCTGGTTCATAGTCCCTTTTGGGATATAAAGGGTCACTTAGAGTTGGCAAAAAGGAAAATTTAAAGAAGGTATTTTTCTATAGAGTCTTCTTTCCAGTGTGTAGGAATACTAACATCTAATGTGTATCTAAGAGCACCACACATCATAGACACCCAGAAAACTCAAGTTCACGTTTGTTTGCAGACACCAGGATGAGATGTGGGTACAAACATAAGAGCATCAGGAAAGCTTCTCCTCTGTCTCATGCCCTGGCTCAGCAGAGGACAGTCATAGCTTAGGTCCTTAGTACACAGCAGACACTAATTCAAAGGGTTTTTCATGCCCCACCTCATTGATTTTTGAAACAACCTTGTAAAGGAAGAGCAATAAATATCCTCATTTTATAGACAGCAAAACTGAGATCTGAAGTGTTAACCTAGCAAAGCTCATCCAGCTAGTGAATGGAACAGACTATAGACCCCCACAGTCCAGCTCCAGGGTCAACACACTTATTCCTACCCCAATACTGCCTGCATCATAACTAATGGTTCGTAAGAATGAGACCCAAGCCTGTTGTGGCGTAAAATCGAAATCTAGAAGGAAATCTCAGATGTCTCATCAGTCCGCTTTGCTCAGTTATCTATCCCTAATGGGCTTTCATCACATGGTAGACATGGCTCTTCAGTTTTGTAGCCAGTTTATGGATTTCCAACCCACTTTAAGTAATCCAGTGTTCTTGAAGGCAGATGAAGAATACCAGGAATGTGAGGCTTGGATATTTTTCTTTAAAACATAATAAATAAAAATGTTACCAGTTTGCCTTTGACTCAAACTATGTCTTCAGGAAATATAGTCAAGAGAACATCTGTTCAATCAAAACTTAGATGTCTGCTTCATTTCTTTCCTTCTTAGTATCACTAGCTACCACCTCCCATGTCCTGCTCTCATGCTCTCGGAGGGAGACCACTAAGAGGGAGAAGCCTGGGAAAGAAGGGTATTATTAACCTGCTGGCCACATAAAATGGGGGCTCCAGCATCGGAAGAGAGGATCCACTTCATCACAGATGACCAAGTTTCTTAAGTATTTTCAGAGAACTTAAAGGACTATATCAATGGAGTGAAAGGCACCTGAATTAATGACAGATTTTTGAGGACTTTCTCGTAAAGATAATTAAGGTGTTACTGTGAGAAAATAACCAGACACACACACACAAATGTTGTATAAATATATTTGTTGTAGTATTATTTATAGCAGCAAAAAGAACTGGAACCAATCTGAATCCACAGTAGAGGGATAATTAAATAAACAATAATACATACATGTGATGAAGTATTACGCAGACATTGAAATTTATATTTTATAAAATATTAAGTGACAAGAGAAAACACTTATAATATATTCAATGGAAAAAAAAATAAAAACAGACAAAACCATATTCAATATAATCTCAACTAATGGCCCTAAATGCTGATGGGATCTTAGATTGATTTTATTTTTGGCACTTCCAATTTTTTTTAAGTTTATTTAATTATTTTAGAGAGAGGGGAAGGGAGGGACAAAGAGAGGGAGAGAAACATCAATGTCAGAGAGAAACACCAATGGGTCGTGTTCCTCACACGCCCCACACAGGACGAACCCTCAACCCAGACACACGCCCTGACCAGAATTTCAATGGGCAACCTTTGCAGCTTGCACAAAACGCACAACGCACCGAGCCACACCAGTCGGGGCCGCACTTCCAAATTTCCATATTACCATTGTAATGAACATGTTTACTTTGTGGTGAGAAAAAGCACCCTTTTCAAAGTGGAAAAACAAAAAGTCTTTTTGCAAAGTTATCCAAATGTAATTACAATGAACACGTTTTACTCTCATAGGGAAAGGGAAAAACACTTTTTAAAATAGTAAATAAATAAGGCAGGGAATACAGTCAAAAATTTCCCAAATGATGTCATTAGACATAAATTCAGTTCATTTTTAGTTTTGAGGCTGTTTATCAAAATTAAATAGTTTGACTCACTTTTATTAGAAATGTAATTACAAGTGTTTGACGTTGCATTTTAAAAATATGTTTTTGCTTCTTTCACCAAATCTGAGAAGCTTCTGAGGCAAATAAGCCAGGGCTCGTGTGTTGTGGGGTGTATGTGCTCACCACCACCTCATGCTTTTCAACGTGGGGGTGCCAAGGCCTCCCAAGCTGGCTGCTTCATCTCTTACTTATGAAAAATGTGCCCATTTAACGTGAACAAACCAGATTTCCATCTTAATCAAAACAGTTTCAGATTGAGAAGTTGATATTTTATCTGTTGTGCTACCTTGAATACGGCTTGGCCTCACACGATGTGGATGTTCCCCATATCACAGATAAGCAGTGGCCAATCAATCCTGCAGCTGTGAAATTTGAAGACGTATTGAGAGTATTTTAAGGTTCTTTAGTGCTTAAAGATGTGGTGTTTTTTGTTTTGTTTTTTCCACACAAAAAATAGACAATCATGTCCCACATATGTCTATTTAGGATCTTAAACTAGCCATAATCTACTCTGAATAACTCTTTAAGAAAACAGCAAGAAGACAAAACCCATACCTGAAAAATAAACTCCAAATACTTGAAATTACATTCAGAGTGAGGTAGTTAATTAAGAGTGATTGTGAGATCAGAATCTAAAAAAATGTCTCATTCAGAGAATAGCAGAAATGGCGGGGCTCTTCCTAGTGAGCTGTAGTAATCAGGTCATAGAAGGGCTACAGGGACATTATGCTGGGTTTGGAATGTGTCCTCAGAGAAGACCAGATCCAAGGCTTCCAGGAAGGGCCTATCCTGCCTGATATAACCAGAAAGTGGATTTATAAACAAAGGCAGAGTTTGGCAGGTTGCACTGGATATTTCAAGTCAACTTCTCTGGAAAAATGTGAATTATTCAGTAAGCCCTCAGTTGGCCCTGAGTTAAACCAACTTTGAAATACTCTGGCGAGCTTTCCATAATGAATCATGCAGGGCCACACGCGGGGCCCCAGACCACAGAGCTGATTATGTTTAAGACAATAGAAGATAATAAAATTTAACGAAATATTTAACTGAATTCTTTTGCAAGACTGTTACTGGACAGTCGTTTCTAGAAAACATTAGATAAATTAATCCCTGAGAGGAAAAATAATGCATTTAAACAAATCAGCTTTAAACTAAAAACAGATAAATAAATAACTTTGAACTAAAAAAATGAACTCTGAACCAAGTAACAACTGCAAAGAAAAAGCCAGCAGTCTGATCTTTGTGAGTGTTAAGAAACGCCCAACTGAACTGTTATTTCATTTTACATATAGTTGCTTGCTAATTTGTAAAGACTCCTTGATAAGGGGTTGGGAAATCATTTCTACGTTTGGTCCAGGCTGCCCTGTGTGAAAGCTGCTTGTCATTAATGATTCTGTTAAATCTCTGTCTAAGGCAAAGGCAACTGGAAACAGAAGTTTATATTATAAATCTTCAAAGCCAATTTTGTTCCATGACTATTTTTTATTTTTTCCTAAGAAACCAATTAGCCCGCAAAAAACAGGAGGCTTCTATAAACTTGGGACAACTAGAGGGAATATAACCTTGCCAGGAACTTAAATTTCCCATGACTGACAAGCACACACTTTTGAAAGAGTGTGACTCGTTTTCCGGTTTGACAGTTACTCAGTGCAGATTAGCTGAAGCAACACAAGCCTCTCCCCTATGGGCTGTTTCATTTCTTTCTTTAAATGAAACAAATTAAAGACATTGATTTGGTCCTGGGGATATACTAAAGATCACGGAAACAGAAGTGATTTATTTTCTCAATTTCTTATTTTCCTTTAAAATGCCCTTCACTAGTTAATTCAATCATTCGCTGATTTCATGTATCCAACTTCATTCCTTCTTTTTAAATTGTTTCCAATCCTATCAGGTCTTTTTTTAAAGCTTCAAATTGCCTGTCCTAATTTCACTCAGAAACTCACGAAGCCACACAGTCAACATGACACGGGAATACATTCAGTGTTCAGAGGTATCTGGACCACATGGTATAAACAAACACCTGGAGGTGACCCAACACACACACATACACAGACCCGTGGAGCTGTCAGATCAGCAGCTCTTGAAAAGGGGAGTGTTGTAGAAGCAGAAAGGGAGCTTTTCTATTATTAGGAACCCAGTAAGTGGCAGGCACTATGCTAGCCATCTGACTTTCATTACCCTACTTAATCCTCACAAAACTGTGGTATGCCTTACTGCTCCCTCAACAGATGAGAAACTAATCCAAAAAAGTTGACACCCATCCAAGGAAATGACAAAGGAGAATTTCAGTTCGTTCGTCTCATCTCTAAAAAGCCCCCGCTTCCCCCACTGCGCTGCGTTGCCTCCCCTCGGAAGTCGCAGCTTCTAACCAGGCACTTACCTCTCTGGAAGAGCTCCCTGAGAATGAGTCCTTTGGGAACAAAGCTTTAACAAGACAAAGCACTGAACATCATGTCCGCCTCTAGCATTTATTATGGGTGCGCACGTAAACTAAAATTTTGTTAAATGCAAAATTCTCTTTAACAATAGCAGAGTATGAGATAGTCCAGAGATTAGCACTTTAGGTAAATATGCAAACAAGGCCCTGAGGCCCCATGAGGTGAGTAATTTGCCCCAGTCACACAGCAAATAAGTGATAGAGCCAGATTCAAACCCTGACTTTCCTGACTCCCATGGGCCCGACTGATCTCTCCGATGCACCAGTGGTTTTCCCCTTCCGTGTGATTCAGACTCACCGGAGAGCTCATGGAAGGCACAGACAGATGCCCAAACTTCAACTCAGAACTGTGGAGTCAGGAAGTCCACAGTCAGGACATCTGGGTTTTTGGTTTTGGTTTTTGGAAACCACTTTCCAGGCAACCCTGCGAAATGCTCAAGTTTGATAACCACACTACCACACCATACTGCCTTGTGGTCCTATACCAACGTAGTAAAAACTTCTAGGTTAATCCTTTATGTCTTGTGGGACCTATTAATGAACTAGCCAGATCCTAACATTTTGTAAGTTTTTTGAATCTTTACATTGGGTATCATAGTTTGTTTGTTTTTTTAATTTACATGCACTTATCTGTGTTTAACTGTTCTCAATTTAGATTATACTCTTTCTTAATTGTGTCCAAGTCTTTCTTGTTTGAGAGCTAACTTACACAATCTGTTGGTTGCTTTTACTCAGCACTCCAAAATTTCTCTGATAAATGTTGCAACCTCTCTTTTGCTTTAGGACACCAGATATTACACAAAGATTACCCTTTTGTTTAAGAGACCTTTGTTTTACTTTACTGACTTAAAAATATTAAGCAAATTTTAGTGGGTTATTGGGACTAAGTAATATAGTGATATATATCTAAAGAGAGGGACTCAGTAAACTAAGGATTAAATATTCTCATGATTGTAAAAGATTTGACTACCTTCAATGGTCCCCAGGAAATAGTGACGGAAACTCTTTGTGGATACCTCTAACGTGAGGTCATGTGGATTGTAGAAGTACAAGTTCAGGACCTCTACATTGTTTCAAAAGCACAATGTAAATGCCACGTCCCCACCCCTTGTCCAATTCCTGCTTCCAATAAAAATGCAGTCTTCGTGTCTGGCTACAGAAGTTGAAAAGTCGTACCCAAGGAGTTTATTGACTCCAGAATAATTTCTCTTTCTGGTTTTCTCATTCTGCTGAATTTTCTTACTTAGGATTTGCAAAGTTTCTCTCTGCCCCTGGGCCATAAGTAACTATTGCCAAAAATGAGACAGCCACCAGTGTTTAAAAACAAATTACAAGAGGTACTTGCCTGTGTAACGTCAGCTCAAGGGAACACTCTTAAACTTCCCAAGAAAAATGTACAAATGTATAGCTTTGTTATCAGTTTGAAAGGCTTGGATCCCCGCCCAGCTGTTATCTTCCAATGACCACAGAAACACACTCTGCTTCTGCCAAGGACACGGCTTCATAAACGGAAAAAAAGATTGCCCCTCAGCTTGAGCTTTCCTAAATGGCAAGTAGTCAGCTCTTCACCTCCTCAGTTTGGGGCTATTAAATAAGGAATATATGAGAAGCAATGAAATAAACTCTTCGAACCTAAAATAATAATATGAAGTTCTTCATTGGGCGTCCTTCAGTGAAATTTTTGAAGTTACATTTTTCTTCACTCACTTTTATTCCATCTACTTTTTCTTACCTTTAATTAATATCCCACATTAACAAAAGAAACTTTCAGGAGAGCCAATGCTTTACTGAAGATCCATTTGGGTCATTTCCTCTGTCCTTCGGTCTTGTCATCATTACCAAGGAACTGGGTCCCCCCTGCTCTGAGATTTTCCAGCTGCCATTGGCCATTGATACGATACAGAAGACCCCAGGGGACACTTTGTGTTTTCTTTGAGTGATAGATACCTGCTATCTTTCCTCCTACCAATGCAAGAGAGCTGGTAACCAAACAATTTCAGGAATCATGCTCTCATTCATGATTCTGTTAGTATTCTTACAGGAATTAATTTTAATTTAACAAATAAAATGTGAGTCCTTTCAATGAACGGGGTGCTGTCAAACAGAGATGAACAAGAAACAAGTGGTCTACAAAACAGTGGGCAGGGCGGGAGGGAATTTAAGTCCTGGCTTAAAAGATGGACATGAATTTTCAGTGTTGGCGTTTCCCCAAGTATGGTGCCGGGACCATCAGACCTACTGGGGGAGCTTGTTGAGAAATGTAACGTCCTGGGTTCCATACCGAACCTACCAAGTCAAGATCTCTGAGGTTGGAGTAAGGAAATCATTTTTAACTAGTGTCCAGATTATTTTTATGCTTATAGTTTGAAAACCACCGATACCCTGTAACTGCCTTTGGCCAACATAAAGGGAAATGACATTTGTTCATCAGTAGTTATCTGCGTTAACACTCTAACTAGAGAAGTTCTTGTCTTGGGATCAGTTAAAATTGACTAGAGAAACTGATGTGAAAGACAGACTCCTGATTAAGCCCCAGAAATTTTGTATTTAGTAAGCTAGGAATATACTGTGTATGTGTGCTGAGCTTAAAACGCAGGCTTGGGCATGCAGACACTTCCGAATAAATTGAGTTCATACCCCTTATTGGTCATGAGAGCTTGTGCCAGAACGTAAGTTCTGTATGGCTTGGCTATCTAAACTTTAAAATGAAAATGATAACACCCACTTCACAGGACCGGTCGTTTGATTGATTTTTTAATGAACTTATACTCTCTCCCATATTTCTCCCAACCTGCAGCCCCCACCTCTGCCAGTAATCACCAATCTGTTCTTTGTGTTATCAGCTTGCTTTTTTTTTTAAGATTACACATATAAGGGAGATTATATGGTAGTTGTCATTCTCTGACTTATTTTACTAGCATATGTCCTTGAGGTCTACCCATGCTGTCACAAATGGCAAAATTTCATTCTTTTTCATGGCAGAATTATAGATAATATACACACACATATACACACAATTTTTTTATCCGTGCATCCATCAATGGACATTAGGTTGCTTCCATATCATGGCTACTATCAATGATGCTGCAATGAACATAGGGATGCAATTATCTTTTGGAGTTAGTGTTTTTGTTTTCTTCAGATAAACACCCAGAGGTGGAATTGCTGGGTCATATGACAGTTTGTTTTTTTTTAAATTTCTTGAGGAAACTCTGTACTGTTTTCTATAGTGGCTGCACCAATTCACATTCCCACAGCAGTGCACAAGGGTTCCCTTTTCTCCACACCCTCCTCAACACTTGTTATTTCTGGCCTTTTTGATGACAGCCATTCAAACAGGTGTGAAGTAGCATCTCATTATGGTTTTGATGTGCATTTCCTTGATGATTAGTGATGTAGAACATCATTTCATGCATCTGTTGGCCATGTGTATGTTATCTTTGAAAAAATGTCAGATTTTTTTGCTATTGAATTATATATAAAACTTTATATATTTTGGATATTAACCCCTATTCAGATATATGATTGCAAATATTTCCTCCCATTCAGTAGGTTGCCTTTTCATTTTTGTTGCTGGTTTCTTCTGTTGTGCAGAGGCTTTTTACTATGATGTAGTCCTACTTATTTATTTTTTCTTTGTTGCTCTTGCTTTTGAGTAAAAAAAAAAAAAAAAAACCATTGCCAAGACCTATGTCAAGGAGATTACCACCTGTGTTTTTTTCTAGGAGTTTTATGATATCAAGTATTACATTCAATTCTTTATTCCATTATGAGCTAATTTTGGGGTATGGTGTCCAATAGTGTTCCAGTTTCATTCTTTTGCATGTAGCTGTCTAATTTCCCCAACACAATTTTTTTCTATTTTCTTTATTTTTGTGTTTATTTTTAAGTATATTTTATTGATTATGCTATTATAGTTTTCCCATTTTTTTCTCCCTTTTATCCCCTTTCCTCCCCGTACCCCTCTGCCCTCCAGCATTCCACCCCCCTTAGTTCATGTCCATGGTTTGTACATATAAGTTCTTTGGCTTCTCCATTTCCTATACTATTCTTAACCTCTCCCGTCTATTCTATGCCTACCAATTATGCTTCTTATTCCCTGTACCTCCCCCATCCCCATTCTTCCTCTTCCCCTCCCCACTGAAAACCCTCCATGTGATCGCCATTTCTCTGGTTCTGTTCCTGTTCTAGTTGTTTGCTTAGTTTTTATTTTTTAGGTTCAGTTGTTGTTATAAGTTTGTTGTCATCTTACTGTTCATAGGTTTTTGATCTTCTATTTCTTAGGTAAGTCCCTTTAACATTTCCTATAGTAAGGGCTTGGTAATGATGAACTCCTTGAACTTGACCTTATCTGGGAAGCACTTTATCTGCCCTTCCATTCTAAATGAGAGCTTTGCTGAATAAAGTAATCTTGGATGTAGGCCTTGCCTTTCATGACTTCAAATACTTCTTTCCAGCCCCTTCTTTCCTGCAAAGTTTCTTTTGAAAAGTCTGCTGATAGTCTTATGAGTACTCCTTTGTAGGTATCTCTCTCCCTTCCTCTTGCTGCTTTTAAGATTTTCTCCTTATCTTTAATCTTGGGTAACTTAATGATAATGTGCCTTGATGTGTTCTTCTTTGGGTCCAATTTCTTTGGGACTCTCTGGGCTTCCTTGACTTCCTAGAAGTCTATTTCCTTCATCAGATGGGGGAAGTTTTCCTTCATTATTTTTTAAAGTAAGTTTTCAACTTCTTGCTCTTGTTCTTCTCCTTCTGGAACCCCTATGATTCAGATGTTAGAGTGCTTAAAATTGTCCCAGAAGTTCCTAAGCCTCTCCTCATTTTTTTTTTAATTATTGTTTCTTCATTCTGTTCCGGTTGGATATTTATTTCTTCCTTTTGTTCCAAATCATTGATTTGAATCCCAGTTTTCTTCCCTTCACTGTTGGTTCCCTGTATATTTTGCTTTATTTCACTTTGGAGAGCCTTCATTTTGCGACTGAGCTCAATCATTTCTGTGAGCATCCTGATTACCAGTGTTTTGAATTCTGCCTCTGAGAAGTTGACTATCTCATTGTTGCTTAGCTTTTTTTTCCTGGAGTTTTGATCTGTTCTTTCATTTGGGCCATATTACTTTGTCTTGGTGCACCTGTTATGTTGTAAGGGGGTGGGGCCTTAGGTATTCAGCAGGGCAAGGCAAACCTCTTTGCTGGGTTGTGGTGCTGTCTGTGGGGAAGGGGTCAGAGAGAGACAAAGCCACTTGCTTGCTCCGTTCTAGCTCCACTTTTCAATGAACTCTCTCATGTGACACTGGGAGTTTCTCCCACCCTGGCCAACCCTACAGTAGTTTACAGCTAGCTTTGAGTCTTTAGTTTCCTATCCAGCCATCCCTGCCTCGCTGCACAGTCTGCGGCCTTGCTGGGAGTCATTTCAACCCACGCACTCCACCACTGTGTGTCTTCTCTGTCCTCCCAGCTGCCTATCTCTGTCCCTCCTACTGGTCTGGGTGAATGTTTCTTTAACTCCTTGGTTGTTGGAGTTCCATGTAGTTTGATTTTCTGGCACTTCTGCTTGTTTATTGTTTTTTAGATTGGTTGTTATCCTTCTTCCTTGTACAAGGAAGAGAAGCATCTCTACCTATGCCTCAATCTTGGCCAAAACTCTCAGCAGTTTTTTAAAGAAACTATCTTTTTCCCTTTTGTATATTCTTGGTAACTTAGTTGTTAACTTCTTGACCACATATGAATGAATTTACTTCTGGGCTCCCTATTGTGTTTCATGGATCTATATGTCTGTTTTTATGCCAATACCATACTGTTTTAATTACTATACCTTCGTGATACAGTTTGAAATCAGGGAGTGTGGGGCCTCCAGTTTTGTTCTTCTTTCTTGAGATTCCTTTGGCTATTCAGGGTTATTTTTTGTGATTCCATACAAATTTTAGAAATATTTATTCTATTGCTTTGAAAAATATCATTGGAATTTTGATAGGGATTGCATTGGGTCTGTAGATTGCTTTAGGTAGTATGGACATTTTAACAATATTGATTCTTCCAATCCATAGAATATTTTTTCACTAATTTTTGTCTTCTTCAATTTTTTTTCATGGGGCCCAGGAATATACACATTTTAATGTACTTGCTAGTGACTCTCACGGAGTTTGATTGGTAGATAACACCCTTAGAATTCCCAGGATGGCCTGTGGATGTAGTCCAGCCTGATGCACATGAGACATGATTTCTCTGACTGCCTGAGATCCAGTACTTATTCCCCAATAAAGAAGCCCAGGGTTGACCTCTAACGAAGAGAAGACAGCTGCTACTAAGGATCAAGGAAGAGATGAAATATTCTTTTGGGGTTAAAGTGTAGAAGAAAACTTGTCTCTGCTACTGTATTATGATTAAAACCACAGGCTTATTTTCCTCTGTTCTTAACCTTTCTAAAAATTTAGCCTTACTTTTCTTTTCCTCACTGTTAACATATCATACCAATATTACCGTAAAATCCCATTTTATCAAAACAGGTTGGAACAGAGATCATTTTATTAAAATTGTATTTCCTGACCAAACAGAAGATACCAATTTAACCTAAGAACTTCTGTGTGGAGGTGAAAATAAAGACTTCAATCCACATGAATAATTGTAATAAAACCCAAAGCTGCTAGTGTTCTTTCATTTTTCCTTTATAAATTAGATTATTTTTAAAAAATCAATTACAATTTCATAAAGAGTACATGAGCTCATGCAATTAATTCTCTTACCAGGCAATAACTGCCATTTACATGAGAAAAAGATAATGTAAAATTTGTATTTGTTTTACTCATTACAGATTTGCTTAATTTGTTTCTCATTATGTTTGTGCTACCAGGACATCTTGTTAGTCTATCCAGTTAAATAAATTGTTTCAAATTTGTGCTCATGAGACTTTGTAGAGACTAATCATCTATAAAAGCAATGTAAAGGCTCTAATTTTGCACTGAAAACAATATTTTCCAGCACAAAATGGTAACAATCACCATGTATAACTATGAAGTTGCCTTATAGGGAGAAAGGGGGTGGGCGGGATATATTTAATTTACTCTCACTCCACTCTGCAGGAAAAGTTCAAAATGCACTTTTTACTGGCTATTGGAACTTTTTCAAATGCTTACCAATCCCTGGCTGTTATGGCTCAGTGGCTTGAACACCAGCCTGTGAACCAAAATGTCAAGGGTTTGATTCCTGATCAAAGCACATGCCTCACTTGCAGGCCAGGTCCCCATTTGGGGGCATGGGAGAGGCAACGAACGGATGGATGTTTCTCTTGCACGTGGATGTTTCTCTCCTTCCCTTCCTTTCTCAAAAAAATAAATAGACAGCAACTCATTTTTTTTTAAATGTTTAAGAGGAACAGAGATTATACTAAACTGGCTTTGAATTGCATGAACTTAAGCAAAATGCTCTTGAGTGACAACTAAAACCTGTTGTTGAGAATGAAAATGATACAAACCAGTGAGAACCGGAATAATGTGATGGCAATGGCGATCTCAGTATGTTGGTTTATATTTGCGTTTCAGCTGTTTGAAAAAGTCAAAGAAGTGTGCCCGAACGTGAATGAGAAGATCAGAGCCATTTACGCAGACCTCAACCACAGCGACTTGGCCATCAGCAAGGACGACGTACAGGAGCTGCTGTCCTGCACGAACGTCGTCTTCCACTGCGCGGCCACCGTCCGCTTCAACGACCCCCTCAGGTGCGCTCCTGCTTCCCTCTCTGGGCTTGTGTGTGTAAGCACACACGTGTGTAAATTGCTTTAGGATTTCTGGTGTTGTTTTTTTTTTAAAGATATTCTCAATGAAACAATAATACGAGGAAGTAAAACTCCAAAATATCACATTCCAGAGATAAGCATTTACTATGGTGGAGAATACACCCATTCTAATTTTTCTTTATGCATCCATAATAAAATAGAGTTATGTTTACATTTACAAGCAAAGGCATCATGCTGAGAATGCTTTGCAAACTGCTCGATTATATTTTTACCTTTCATTGGCAATGAATGTTCTGTTTATTATACTTTGTAATGACTGCATGATACCCCATTGCACTCATATGTAATATACTCAACCAGTTCTGTACTGGTGGAGAGTTTTTAGATTTTTTAAATTTGTCACTATTATAAATAACTCTGCAGGGAACATCTTTGTGCATACATGTTTTTTATATACCTTTGTGAATAGAATTGTTAGATATGTATGAAATAGGCTCAGATTATGGGCACTTTATATTTTGTCAAATAATGCTAAATTGCTCTCCAAAGAGGTGGTATCTCTATTTACCCTGTCCCTGTGCATATAAATGCTCATTTCTGACACCCACAACAATACTGTATTATGATTCGTTAACTCTTTTTAATGTTGTCAGGATGATTGTGGAAATGGCATTGTATGTTTTGATTTTTTTCTTTTCTTTTGTAGCATTTTTTCTTATAAATTTTAAGCCTTCTTGAAAGATTTAGCAATTCTTTGTTTTTTTTTT
>VMDR010012847.1:0-25878 GCA_007922815.1 Macrotus californicus | reverse complement strand
GGAAGGGAAGGGAAGGGAAGGGAAGGGAAGGGAAGGGAAGGGGAGAAGAGGGAACTGAGTTGTTTGGAAATAACACCCCATCACTTCTACCACATTCTATTGGCCAAAGCAAGGCCCAGGGACAGCAAATATGTAAGGCTTGAAGGCACAGACTCTACCTCCTAACAGGTTGCAAAAAGGTATGAGTGCAAATAAGGATGGAGAACGGGGGTCCTTTTCTGTGCACAAGGACAGAGACCTAGTCCAAGGTCCTAGTTCTCAAACTTCAGCAAGCATCAGTATGACCTGCAGCACAGGTTAAAACAGGCTCTCGGGGGCCAGCGCAGTTTTCCACTCAGTGGTCTTCAGTGGGGCCCAAGACCCTGCATTTTTAATTAGATCCCAGGTGAAGTTAATGCGGACACCACTGACCAAGGGGTGACACTCCGAGAATCACTTCAATACCCTCACCAGCAAAATGGGAAAACCTGAAGACATAAAAGAGCCACTGCGTGACGTGTCAGGTTTGGGCTGAGGCCAGAAATGAGCCCCACCTCTCCAGCCTTGGCTTTCCTTCCCTGACACCTCGCCCAGCTCTATGAGTCATTGCATGGCCTTTGTTCACCTCTGCCTGGAATACTGTCATTATTTTTATTATCGTCATTAGTAATGATTAAGAATTTTGAGGCACGACAAGGTGTTTAACACTCTACCCAGGGCATATTAAAAGTCCTGGGCCTTGTCTGAGAGGCGGGGTCTCAGTCACAGCCAGACATGCAACACTCTGGCTGAGAAACCCCTCTACGACGACTCTGAAGTGAAGCAGTCCCTGTCACGTAAGCCATTAATCTACACAAGAGGCCAAATATGTCCCTATGAATCACATGTGAGCTCAGCGTTCCCAGGTGAGGGTAAAGTCCATCTACATAGCCCCCCAATCTAGACAGATGGCTTTTATTATGTCTCTTGTTGGCCACCACAAGGGACAATCTCTATAAAAGTGACATGACATTCATTTTTCTCTGTAATCATGCTACATAGCAGATTCTCCTAATTATTCTCTTTACCCATCTACCTTGTTCTTGGACTGTAAGACCTTTGTGGAAATCCCTCACAGAGCTGCTTTAATGCCATGTCCTGGACTTCTCCTGAATGATACTATTCCATGAAAATCATCATCCTATTGGCTAACTCATCTGTCCCTCGATGACCCTCTGTGAGATGCCTTCCCAAATTCAGGTTCACAAATGCTTTCCCTCCCCGGAGGGTCGGCAATACTTTGGATTTTCTTGGTAACAAATGTTATGTGACCAATTGTGCCAACAACACCCTTTTCTCTTTGGCTGCCAGGAAGCTTGGAGCCAAATTTAAAGCTTGGTTTTAGTTGAGCTTGGTGATAAGCTTACTAAATTCTTTTTTATATATATTCTTGAGTTTACATTTTACTTCCTTTTTTCTCTGATCCTAAATGTCTATACTTACTTTTATTCCTTCTTTTTACTACTTTTGTATGTGTGTATTATCTCATATTCCTTTTAGGGCAAGGCAGGCAATAAATAGCATGAACACTTTCTCTGTCTTCCTAAGTAAAATCAAACAATTGATTAGATATCACCCAACAAGCGTAAACCCTCCTGGATTAAGTTCTTGGTGCGTGGAGGAGGGGAGAGGAAACGAGACACCTCTACTTTGGGGATAGAAGAAACAGACCTTGACACACACCGGTTTTTATCTCGTAGGACTCAGACACTTTAGCAAAACAAGAAGTTAGGATGGGAAGTCTCAGTCTGTGTGACTGAAAAGCCCTCTCTGAGCCGCTGCACCACACAGGACTCACTGGTGATGACCCGCAGCGCCGCAGGGCGTTCGGGCTGGTGGCCTGCTTTCTCCCTGCCACAGCGCTGCCACTTTCCGAGAGTCGGGGCCAGAGCACTTGGAAAACAAAATGTTCTGGTTAGAAAGCACGGTGCAGTGTTATATTACCCAGATGCAAGATTTATGATGTGCTTATGAGGTTAATCGGGAACAGATCCAGAGGAAACAGGAAAGAAGTAAAAAAACAAACACCTTTGTTCTTACTTTTAAAAACTCCAATGAAGAGTGAGTTTTTTTTCACACAAAATGGTACTTTAGATAATCTTGCACGAAAGAAAGTGAAAATTTAAGCACCAGATACATCTATGATGGCTCCCTTTTTGATGAAAACAGTGACCGCACATCCAGAAGGTCAATTTTTGGATCGTCTAAAAATACTTGTGTGTTTCTTGGACCACTTAGCACGCAAGCCTCTTAGAAATATTTCTTCCGGACCCTCACTCTGCCATGTCCCCAAAGATGGGCAGACGATGACAGCCGTGGAGGGATGTAACCAGCAAGAGCCGCTCTCAGAGGCAGACAGAACCAAATGTTGCAAGCCGGGGGTGGGAATGGAGAGGGAGCACAAACCTGCCCCGGGGGCGGGCACAGAAACTTCTTCCTTGTCATGCGACAATCCCTTTGGCTCTGTCCTTCTCAGCGGATGCAGAATCATCGAACATGAAGGGATCAGATTTCCTTTTCTGATTTAAAAGTCATTTTTGAAACATTCCAGTGAGAAACAGAAGAGAAAAACTCGTCTCTCATTAAAGATGATAGGAAGGGTCTGAGTCGCCCTTTTTCCACTCACCCTCTCATTATGAGAGATGCTGCAGCCAGTGTCACTCAGACGCAGACTAAAAGGTCAGTTCTTCCACAAGGAGGCTTTGTAACAGGTTAGAAAACACCGCAGTGACACCACCCGAAGCAAACTGGGGACCGTCACTCCGTCCGGCCCACGGTTTGGGTCTCTAGGCACTGTGCCATGGAGCTGCATTTCTTGGAACAAATGCTCCTTTTCCTTCTCATTGTTTAGACTTTTTCTGTGCTTCACAACGGAAAGTGTTAACTCCATCTCGCCCCCACGCCAACAGACCCAGCCTCATCTGCACCCCACAGCGCTGTTGGCTAATTCCTACCATCTGTCTCCGAGCATATCACCTCCGGGGAGCTTTCTCAATCCTTCCTTCAACCCTCCCCACAGGCTGCCAGGGGCCGCGTCTCCCAGCCAACTTGTCCAGAACACTCACTCGCGGTGCCCGTATGTTGTCTGCACGTGCGGAGACAGATGAGGGAAAGTGGGTGCAGGTCTTGCCTCAGAAGACCCATTCATTCGTTCAATGAGTGAATATTTATTGAGTGCTATTTTCTAGCACTTTCCTAAGAGTCGAGGACACTTGTAAAGAAGTCGTCCAGGAAGCCTGCTCTTGGCTGCTTGCAAACTTTCAGAGGAACAGGCATTAAATCACGGCTACGTACTACGTTCGCCATTTGCAGGTGTAGGAAGGGCTTCAAAGGAGAACAAAACCCTTAAGAATGTGTCACAGCAGAACTGGATTTCGTTTCAGGATTGGGGTCAAGAAAATCTCCAAAATGCTCAAGGGCGAGAAGGGAATGTGAGTGAGGAAGGCACGTACAAAGGCCCTGAGGCAGCATGGAGAAGTGGTTTTCTAAGACTTCAAAGACCAGCATGGGCTGAAATTCACTGCAAGAGGCTTCAGGGGGGTCCCAAATTCAGGTGACATACCATTTAAAGAGCAACTGGGAACCACAGAAAGTTCTGATTGCTGATGTGACTTAATTACTATGTGAAAACCAAATGTAGGATTTTAAGAGAGGATTTGAGGATTTCTGAAGTATTTTTAGACCCTGGACCAGCTGGCCCCTGCTGAGCTCTCCAATCTCCTCTCTCCAGCCTCACCCGCTACGCCAGGTTACACCGGCCCTGCGCTCTTCCTTTAACTAAGCAGGGCCTTTGCACCTGCTGGGTCCTCTTCCCCCAGATCGGCGCAGGCTTCCCTCACGCCCTCACTCCATGCACATTTCTGCTCGAACGTCCCTTCTCAAACAGGTCTTCTCTAAGAACCAGATCTACAGAAGTACCCTCTGCCACTCCCTACCTTCACCTTTGCTCTGTCTCTCTGGAGACTCCTGCCTTCCTGATACTCCCTGATATTAGGCAGACACCCCTTGGTCCATCAGTTGTGCTCATTTTACAGCCTCTGAGCCCCACACAGGTGGGTGGGCTCCTTGGCAGGCTGGTTCACTGCGTTAACCCCAGTGCTGGCCTCGGTAGGCACTCAATGAAAACGCGTTAATAATGAGTTTGTAAGGGATGGGTAAAGGGGGAGCAGGCTGGACACAGGGCATGCATTCAGGAGGTGATGTGCAGGAACTGAGTTGAGAAGGGTTTCCATTTTTTTTTTTTTAACGATTCACACAACAAACATTAGCCATGCTTTACTCTATGCCCAGAACCGGGCTGGGATCTAGAGATAAAACAAAGAAGGGCAGATCGGATCCCTGTCACAACAGGGTTTACAACCTAGGGGCTCATAACATGATGTGATGGGACAGGATGCACGCTACAAAATAGCACGACAGGGAATGACAGCTTCCATGCACTGAGTTCTTACTAAATGCCAGGTACCGGGCTCACTCTTACACGCATTCACCCCTTTAACTCAGTTCATGTATCAGTGTCATCTCCATTTTGCAGAAGAAGAAACAGAGGCACAGAGGTGAAGTCTTGTGGCTAAAGCCACACAGCTAATGAGCAATGGAGAGAAGATCTGGAGTTAAGTTCATGGGCTCCAGAGTCCACGCCGTTCACTGTGACTTCCCCTGCACCTCCCAGTAGCCTCAGGAAGGGAGCTGTATCTTGTCCACCTGTGTGTCCCCTGTGGCACATTTCCTGGCAAACAGGTACTCACTGATGTGACAGGTGCCTGAACTGACAGTGGAGTTCTACAAACCGTGTGTCTGCCTGGAGTCACCATAACCCCTTTTAAGGTACGTTTCAGTGCCTGACAAATAGCGAGTCTACATTTTCTCTCTCCAGGAACAACTAGAGTATCTGGCATTAATCAGGCACTTATTAAGTCGGCACTGTGCTAAGGATTTCGCATGAATTATCTCATTTTATTTTCGCAAAAACCCCAATCCCAAAGTGTAAGAACTATTACTATATCAGTAAGGATTTTTTTTTCCAGATTCAAGGGACTGAACTTTAATTCAAACTGAATCTTTTTTTTTTAATCTAACAACGTAAGGAAATGCTCTGAAAATGACTTTTAAAGAGACAGAAATTATTGGCTCGCCAAACTGAAAAGTCCCACATCCAGCTGCCTTCAGGCAGGGTAGATGTGGGGCCTCAAAAAGCTTGAGGCCACTGTGTGTCCTGAACCAGTCACTGCGACAAGGGAACTGGGACGCCCGATGGGTCAGGCCTGCTGCGTGTGATGTGCACACATCACAATAACCCGGGACGGGCTCATGGTCCTGGGGCAAGTCACTCGCAGACAAACCACAGGGGAGGGGGAGGGCGGTTCAGAGAGAAAACGGGCTTTGTCACCAGTTGAGGGGCAGGTAGAAGCAAGAGATGTCCTTTCTACACCCTGTTCCCACCTCACAAGGGGGCTTGCTCAAGTCACACGGGCAACAAGCAGACAGGAAAGCCCACGTGGCCTCAGCCCAGACACAGTTCAGTTAGTCCTCTACACACCTGAGTACCCAGGTGTCTGTTTCCACCAGGTCTGTGAGAAAGAAAAAACTTCAAAACTGCTAAAAAGCTCAGAGAATCACCAAATGTTAGATCTAAAAATAATCTTTTAAATCACTTGGTTTAGGGTTTTAAAAGATGATAAAGTCCCAGACATGTTGGGTACCTTACCTGCAGACACACAGCGACCTAGAATTGAATGCGGGTCTTTTTTTTTTTTAATCATTCATCAAATATTTATTGCACAGCTGTATTTTCCCATCAGTAGGCTATGTGCTAGGGGCAGAAACTGAAGGAAAGCATCTTTGCTGTTAGGAAGTTTACAATTTTGTGGGTCATCTGGACCTTACTCTAAAGCTCTTTAAATGTAACACAGAAATCTCTCTTGAACTACAATGCTTTTATTCTTATTAATGGTTTAAAAAATGGCTTCACTGATGGTGAACTTACTGTGTACCAGTGTGCTGAGCAAGGTGGAACAACTTGACTCGGTCCAGATGCCCTTAAAGACCAAAAAGCTAAACACACAACTTTTTAGGCATGGCATTTAGGCCCTGCATGAATGAGGGCGGTGGTGTAGTTGGCGTGGCAAAGGCACAAAGAGGTGTAGTTGGCGTGACAAAGGCACAAAGAATAACGGTTTAAAGAAAAAGACATGACCCCATGAAAACAGCCCAAGGTCCAGCACGCAGGTTGGGTCCCGAGTTAGCGCCACAGCAGCAGGGGCGCAGGCTCTTCTATCTTGCTGGTTGTCCTCCTCAACAAGCGACCTCTCACGGGTGGATGGACAGAGAGAGCTGACCCAGCTCCCACCCTTCACATCTGCATTCCAGCCGGAGGAAATGCCCCCACCTCTGCAACATCCGGTCCTCTCTTCTGCTCACATTCTCTTGGCCACACCCAGCTCAAAGGAGACTGGGAAATGGAGTCTTCAGCGGGGCCACCGAGTTCCCAGGTAAAACCAAGGATGCCACTGGTAAAGGGTCTAGGGAAGAACTGACATTGAGGACAACTGGCTGCCTCTGTCCCAGGCAGCACGGAGGCAGTGGTCACAGACTGGGTGCTCATAGGGAGAAAGGACAACGCTTTGTTCATCTCTGCATCCTCAGGGACTCATACTAGGGTCACTTCCCGCACAGCGGGCACCCTCAGAAAGTCAAGGGTGAAAACAATAACTGAATTTACACATTTGTTTAAGAAATAAATCTATATAAAGTCTTTCCCCTTTAAATATAGCAGGCCAGTCATTATTGTAATATAGTCCTTACCTGACAGATCTGCTCCTATAGCCTGATCATGAACTCCAAGGACTCCCAGGTGTGGGGACAAAAACTCTCCAACACGGTTGAAAACACCCCAATTAAACGTAGGCGGTACCCAATGGCAGAGAAAGCCCTGACTCTGGAGACCAAACAACAGATTTCAATCCTAACGTAGCTATTTCCAACTTAGCAATATTCTGAGTTTGTTTTTTCTGAACACTGGTTTAGTCAATTATAGAAACTGTGAAATTAATTAGTACCCACTTCACATGGTTGTCATTAGGGTTAAATTAGAAATTATACATAAGATATTTGGCATAGTACCTGGCACATATCTCTATTTATTGAGTTCTTTATTGGTATAATTATTGTCATTAACAACAATAACAATAATCAGCAGGGTGCTAAAAAGACCACGTACAACAAGAGCAGCACAGCTAACATTTCTGAGCACTTCCCGAGTGCCAGGCGCCATTCAGGGCTTTCTGAGAGATTAAGTCACTGAACCCATTCATTTCATTCATCCCCTGTGAAGTGAGTCACGCTGGTCTTCCCATTTTATGAACAAGGAAAGAGAGCCGTGGAGGAGCGGGGCAGGCCGCCCCTATGATGCCCCCACTGCCTGGTATCCATGGACTGGGTCACCTTCTGTGGCGTAACTCACTTTTGCCAGTGGAGTACCAGAGCATTGAAGGGGAGTGCCTAACTTCCGTGATTCAGTTACAGAAGACTGTGACTTTCGTCTGGATAGCGGACTCTCTCCCTTCAGGAAGTTGATACACTAAGCCTGTCCACGTGTTGGAGAGGCCATAGCAAGAAACGGGGAGCAGCCTCCAGTCAACCACGTGAGAGCTACAGCCACACCCTAAAGATTCTGAACCCCGACAACTTCCCTGGAGGGAGCCTGGAAGGGGGTCTCACTCACCTGAGCCTATGGCTGAGGCCGTAGCCCCAGCCCGCCACCTTGGTTCTGACCCTGTGACAGACCATAAGCCAGAGGGCCCACCTCAGCTGTGCCCAGATTCTTGGCCCACAGAAACTGCAAGAGGAGGAACATGGGTTGTTTTAAGCTGCTGAGCTCGAGGATAATCTGTCGAGCAGTAGCAGATAACTACCACAAAAGGCTATAAAACGGGCCTAAGAACTTTTTTAAAGCACCGGTCTGCAACTCAAGAAGCCAACTGAGGTGTCGTCTTTCGTGGGTGGGCAAGGGTGAACCCTCAGCATTTAGCATGACACAAAGAATGGGGGGGAGGGGTTCCAGAAAAAGAAACAGCACGGAAAGAGGCTCCAAGACAAAAGAATGAGGTGTGGTCCATTTAAACTAGTGCTTCTAAAATGTCAATGTACTTATGATCCTCCGGGGCGACTGTTAGAATGGCGACTCTAACTCAACACATCTGGGGTGGGGCCTGAGAGCCTGCATCTCCAACAAGCTCCCAGGCAGTGCTGGCCCCAGGTCCCCACTTTGAATAGCAGAGGTGGAAAACAAGAGGCCTTACTGCTTCACAAAAGAATCATCGGGACTGGACGGTCCAGAGTTGACCAAGCTGCTAGGTCTTTTGGCCAGAGGCTAGCTAGATATATTACAATATAGATATAATATGATATAATATACTAGAATGCTGTGTAATATAAGATCATTTTTATATATAATTTATATTTTCTCATACATAAGTATCCATGAACACATTTTAATGACTGGCACTGCGTGGTCACTGGCCAATCAAAACAGATGAAAGCTGTGAATGGTATGGCCATAATGATATACAATAACTATGTAACATATTTACATTTATATACATATATGTACATGTAGACATGCACGTATACATGAATGTACACATAAACACACACACACAGTATGTGTGAGAGCGAGAACAAGAGCCCAAGAACGACCACGCTTAAACTCTAATTTCTCAGCAATAAAATAAAGGGTTAGACACCAACACCCTGCATGTGCCACAGCTCTCCTGCTCTGACAATGGCACCAAAGCAGGACCCCACTGTGCCGTTGTACAAGGGGTGACAGTCCTCCTTGTCAGCAGCCTAAAAGAGCAAAAGCTCTTCCTGCAGGCCACATCTGTCCCACAAGTAAGTTTTGTTTGGCTTGAACAGTGTTTTACATTTTCTGCAAAGATTCACTGCCATTATTTTTTAAAAAGGAAATCCAACATGAAAATCCAGGTTTTGGGCTTCTCTCAAAAAAAAACAGAATGCCAGCAAATGCTGAGCCCACATCTCTACACAGCGGCCACTGGCTTGAGCTGAGGCCCGTCCCCTTCAGAGGGGACAGGTCAGCAGCTGTCCTGCCTCCAGCCCTGGAGCCTTCAGAGTCTGCAGACCCCGCTTCTGTGCCTGTTTTCCAGCCGTGGCTCTTCCATGGTCTGCACGTGGGGCAGAACGCGCCTCGCTCCTTAGTCTGACTTCGGGGGCTGAATACCCGCTGCATCTCTTACCAAAAGGACCAGCTTTCTGGTAGGACTCAGCTTCTTTCCACCCCTCTACGTCCGCCTTGGGGTGCAGGGGCAGAATCATGCCTCCATCCCAATCCAAATTCAAGTGCTTTCGTGCAGGACAAGGCCCTGCCATTCTTGGTTCAGCCCTGATGTCCTGTTGACCTTCCTGGCTGCCATCGCCACGCAATGGTCCAAGAGCTTTGAGAACATCCAGTGAGCACAGAGCTGCTGGAGAGAAACACTGCTCTTTCTCTTCCCCATCAATCCTTCTCATGTAAACAGAGGCTACCCAAGCAAAAGGAACCCTCGGGGGCCGGCCTGTCTTGCTCTATCTGGATATCTTTATGATAACCAGGCCTGGGTGTCAAAACTCCCAAACTCGTGTATTTGCCTTTCATGTAATCCACTGAACTGACTCCTGACTGCTACCTGCAAACACACGGATGCTTGAGATGAAGCAGTTCTAGTTAAAATGCTTATAAGTTACAAGCAAGGTTAAGCCAGGGTCTACAGGTAAGTGACAGATATGGATACAAGTTAGGTGTTTGGGATGCTTCTAGGTCCCAGTGTCTTTCATAAAGGGTCCTCCAAACGTAAGGATAAGAAGGGTCATCCAGAATGTATGTTAAACACACATATTCCTAAGGCTCCTCCTTCTGGGCGTCTCAGAAAACAGAGGATGGAGCCAAGCGCTTCTGCTTTTAAAAACTTGCCCCAGATGATTCTGATCATTAGGTAAGGCTGGGAAACAGGCGGTTGGACCGGTGGGTAACAGAGCTGGCTGAGCCTCCAGAGCCCTGGGAGGCTTTCTGAAGCAGTCAGACCATCAGGCACATTTGGAAGCCATCGCTGTGGCCGTGCATCTCACGCTTAAATGTGCACGGGAATCACCAGGAGGTCCTGGGAAAATGTAGATTCTGATTCAGCACCTCTGGGATGGGACCTGAGATCCTTCCAGGTGATGTTACTGTTGAGAGTCAGCCAGAACCCGCCACATAATTCGTGAGGCTCCGTAGAAAGGGAAATTGCAGGACCCCTTGTATTTTCTTCTAGTCTCTCTTTCCATCTGTCATGAGGGATTGTTTTAATTTGCTTTTGAATGTTGTGTTCCCTTGAACGTGGGATGCTGGTGGGCTGAGTGCACTGGGGCGAGCCCCCCATCTCCAGGGCAGAGGCCAGCAGCCAGCACTGGGCAGTGCTGGGAAGTGGGTTGCCAAGGACCACCCAGGGGGCAGACAGGCAGCAGATCAAGTGGGAGCTGAGGCTCCACGTCCCTAGCACAAGTGACGTTTCATCAGACTTACAAAACGCAAATTTAAAGGCAAATATAAGGATTTCAAGGTGGCGGCCACATAACATTGCAACCCAAGCGTGCGGTCCCCTCCTGAGTGCAGGATCCTATGACTGCAGTGACTGCATGCCCATAAAGTTACCCACCCCCAACCACCATCAGCACCCAGAAAGACAAAATGTTCTTTTCTTCAGTTACTGACTCAAGCCAACAAGCGATACGGAGAAGTAAAAATACTGCCTTCCATAAAGGCGTCTTTATATAGGTCCGTGAAAGAAATGGACAGACTAGAATGACTTTCCTATAAAGAACGGCACTATCTGCACTAAGACTGAAGGAGGCGATCTGGAAGAGAGTGACTAGGATCAAGGCAGGCTGAGTTTGCATTTTGTGTTTACCCCTTATTAGCTCTGTGACCTTGGGCAAGTCACTTAATGTCCTTGTTCCTCAACTTCCTCATCAGCAAAGGTGGATGATGAAACTGTCACCACACCTACCACATAAGATCCTTATGTGAGGATCCTTATGTTAGGATGAATAAATTGATTCCCATAAGGAACTGAGAACAAGAACTAAATGTGAGCTTTATGTAGATAGAGATGCTACAGCAAAGCTGGCAAATTATGGGCCCATGGCCAACCACCTGCTTTTGTAAATAAAGTTTTATCGGAACACCCCTGTATCCATTTGCGTATGTATCACCTGGGGCTGTTTTTGTGCTGCAGAGCAGAGCTGAATAGGTGCAGAGCGGAAACGTTTACTCCCTGACCCCTATGGGAGAATATGGAAACGTGACTTTCAAGATCTGCCTTCAAGAGCCAAGGGTCTCACTCAGGTTTTCATAAGGTGGTTTCACCTTCCATTTGCTGCGACTGCATCTAAGTCCTCTTAAAACTGGAAAGAGCATACATGCTCCCTCGTTGTGTCATCTGTAACCCACGGAGGCCACCGTCGTGCTCATCTGAACAGCCAGGACAGCTCAGTTTTGTGCAGACCTTGGAAGGAACCATCTAACGCCCTCTGGAAACATATCTGAAGGACTTACAGAGGCACCACTGTTTGAGGGGCTGTCACTCTGCCCCGGTCTTCCTCAAACGGGCCGAGCTGCGTGTGTCCACCCCCACAAATTCACACAGGCAAATGCATGGGTACGGCACATGCACAGCACCAGCAGTTCAGTGCCAGGTGAAGGTCCAGGGCACTTGCGCAGAGCTGGGGCAAGGAAACAGGCAACAAGCTATCCAAAAGGAATACTGCTGCCCAGTTGCTATAGCTAACGTGCTCATCACACCACCAACCCAGTGAGATAACTATTATTTTCATCCCCATTTTACACACGAGGAACTCGAGGGTCGGAGAGGTTATGTGACTTGTCCAAGGTCACACAACTGGCAGGTGGTAAAGCCAGGATTTGCACGGGCAGTCTGGCATAAGGGCCAGCCCTCTAATCCAGGGACTGGTGAAGGTTTTCTACCAGATAGCAAATATTTCCAGCTTTATAGGCCATACAATCTCTGTCAAAACACTGCTGTTATGGCAGAAAGCAGCCACAGACAGTGTGTAAATAAATAGATGTGGCTGTGTCCCAGTAAAACTTTATTGACAAAAACAGGTGGCTGGCCAGATTTGGCTCACTGGCTGTGGTCTGCCTACTCATATCTAACCACTAGGTTTTATTATCTATATATACTGGGGAGATACATATATACACATACACATATATGTGTGCATATATAAAAATACATTATATATATATATATATGTCAGGTGACTAAAATATGTCTGACCACACAATGAGAGTGGAATAAATAATCATTAACTACCATTATAAAAATAAGAACTGTGTCTTTGCACTAAACAACACCAGCTGTCTTTTTTTTTTTCCCAGAGCTACATTTATTTCTGAGCTGAAAGGCTCCTTTATGTAATTTCATCTTACCGCCAACCAAGACGGGGATGCTACATCAAAACCCTCCTCTCCGATGGGATTTAGTCAATCACTTCTACAATACAGCTTGACCTCTGCTTTCAGCTGGGGCAGGCGTGGACATCTGTAACTGCTCCCGGGTCACAGCACAGCAAGCTGCTGCCGTGCCCACGGCAGTAATCAGCTCATGGATTTCAGCCTGACTCCTATGGGCTGCAGATGCCGGAATGCACCCCAAACTACCCGTCAGCGATTAGGAGCCCAGGAAATAGGAATCAGGCTTGCCAGACAGGGAGAGACATTTTCAGCATCGGAAAAATTTGCGAAATTTGCACTAGGGCAGACCTGGCATAGAAGTGGAGACAGCGAGTCATAAACCATCAAATGGCAGAGTCCAATTCACTCCATTTTGGTGATGCAATGCGGCCTTTGATAAGGAGGGACCATAAGTAACAGGAGCCGACAGAAATTGAGAAAAACTGGTTTTTAGATTGAAAAGCGGCGATCAGTCTCGACAGGATCGTTTCTACTCATTTTACTCCCTGCACTTTCCAGAAGCAAATGCCAGCCAGCAGTGTATTCTCCTTCCCCCCGAGTTCAAAGGGTGAGATGGGAACACGAGCCGTAAAAAGCCCCGAGTGTCCATGGCTTGCCGGGGTCGTAATTCTTCCCCACAAAGTTACCTTTCCTGTTTCTATGAATTACTCTTACATTCTTGTAAGAGATATGGTTTGAGGTATTTATGGTGCATTCAATTCTGCTATCATTGATTTATTGAACGAAACCAGCTCAGGGATATGATGGAAAGGGCCCTAATTCCAAAAACCCTTACATCTCGGCACGGAGAGCATTTTCTGCCCTGTTGGCCTCCCGCAGATGACCAGCCGAGATAAACAGAGGGCACTCCACTCTCTGTTGCAATGTGCGTGGTGATGCGAAGGAATCAATCAGACAAAAGCAGATTATTACAGTGTCTGAGAGAGATCAAACAGGGCTGGCATCCGCACCCACACACGCCTGATTTACAGGCGAGCTGATAAAGTGCTACAGCTCACTGTCAGGAGAACATGACAACTCCTTGAGCTCTGTGGATAAATTATTGCTGAAGCCCATGATAACATTTCTCCACCTAGCAACCAAACATAACAGGATGTGGCTTTGAGTACTAGGAGCCAAATGATACAAAGACAAGACGCCCAGGAGCTCTCGGAGCTCTGAAGGCATATTCCAAGGGGGGAAGAGTAAAGCAGGGGCCTCACGAACACATACAGGAGATCTACGAGCAATTAACTCTGCGGAGGATCGCCGGACCTTCCCTCTCCCTGCAGGTGCACAGGGGAACGTACTGTCTTTTATGATGAGTGTTTGTGCCAGGAACTGTGCTAAGGGTGTCATGTTGCATCCAAGTGGGGACTCCAAAGGTGGGATGCCAAAGGTGATAAATGAAGCTAACCTGGACAGCAGAGTTAAACAACACTGAGCCCCTTTTCTGTTTCTTCACTGGTGTCGTCCCCAGTTACAGGATGGAGAAAGTCTCAGTCAGGTATGCGTCTGGCTGAAGCGCCTAACAATTGAAAAATCTTTAGACAAAGAAAAGGGAAACTATATCAAGCTAGAATCTGTGAGACTAATGTTGCTTGGCTTTTCTACCTTCATTTTTAAAGAGCATCGTCATTTTCAAGTGATACAGGTTTTCAACTGATGGAGGTGATACTCAAGTGTCTATTTAAAACAAATGGTGATGGAAGGAGACTTGACTTTGGGTGGTGAGCCCACAATACAGTACACAGGTGCTATATTACAGAATTGTACACTTGAAATCTGTGTAATTCTATTAGCCCATGTCACCCCCAAAACTACAATTAAAAATTGAAATAAATAAACACAATTGATCTGAGACAACGAGCTCCATGAAAGCATGGAGTTTGGTCTTACTTATTCACAGCTGTCCCCAAAACCTCAACAGTGCCTAGACAAGTAGACGGTCTGTAAGTAGACGATCACGTAGATGGTCATCTATGTGGTACCTAACACTAGATATGGCAAAATCTGTGATGAGCCTGCAAGACAGTTTAGAGACACAGTGAAATGTGTGACTGTGGTGCTCATACTAGTGTTGAGAAACACGGCGATTCACCCCAATCCTACAAGGTAGGGACCTTCATTTATTTTTGGAGACAGAAAACAATGTGCCAAGACAGCAGGTTCCTCATGCAAAATCACGAGCCTGTGGACGGCAGAATCTGAAGTCAGTCTGAGCGCCTGGTCTCAGAAGTGAGCTCTGAGCAGCACCATTCGGTTCCCCCCCCCCCCCGCTTACAGAACGATGCTGTGAGGGAGCTACTGTTGCCCCCTTTTCACGTGAAAGAAAACTGACTCCTAGGGACCTCCTCAGTGCCATGCAATGACAATGTACTGGGTTGGGGATGCAAACCCAGGTCTGCCTGGCTGACCACTCTCCCCTATGTGACACTCCCTCCGAGGAAACTTATTCCAATGATTACACAAACTGCTGGAAATTGGGTTTTAAGTGGCAGCTAATGAAAACATTGAGTCACACCTGCCCTGGATGTTCTAAATGTATTCCAGAGAATAGAACCATTGTTTGGTCAGTAAAACAGGAAATTAGCTCACACCTAAATACATGTGGGATGTCACTCACAACTGCCGAGGGCGGTGGCCGAAGCTGAGAACAAGAGCTTCCATAGTTATTTTAGAAACCTACAAACAGCCACATGCACAGATGGAAAAACTGAGAACTTTCCTTACCTTGCTCCTGCAGGTATCAAGATAAGCAGCTGGTACCGATAATGTAGGAGAAAGAATGACTTACATACACATGGAGAATGAACACGCGTCAAAGTTTTCACTCAAGTCATGAATTAATGAAGGAACTAACGCAACAGCAAGAGAAGCTCAAAGGAGAAACCCAGGGGATGAGGTGTAGAGTATAAGCCGGTCTAAAAAGGATGCTGCAATTAATCTGCCAAGAGATTCAAAGCAGGGAGACATCCGTAGTCACTAAACAGTAACAGCTTGGGGTTATCTCCCCTCCCAGACAGAAACCTACACAAGTTAACATTCATAACTTAAATTATCTGGTTCTAACCAAATAGCAAATAGCAAATTCAACACAGGTGCATTCTCCTAGACATTAAATAATTCTTGGGTGAATCTGTTCAACATTCACAGTAGAAGATATGGCATCATCCCTAGCTTTATTTGCCAGTTTTAGAAAAATTTTCCTAATCTCACACAGTTTATGCCATTATTTCTGGTGCCTTAGTGTGTGTGACGATGCAGGTGCCCCACTAAAACTCCAGCTAAGTCCGTTTGCAGTGGGGCCTTGCAATGGGTGTTTGAAGTAACTCCTAAAATGATTCCAGCATTGATAGTCTACAATCGTATATTAAGAAACGACCAGTTTAAGTAATTTAAGCCCCAGCTTTTGGGAAGTGCTTCAGCTAAAGATTCTTTCACTTGCAGGAAATGAAGATGTCAACTCAAGCTGATTTCAAGAACAAAGAAAGTGAAACAGAAAGAGAGGCAGTACACGAGCTTCGGGGAGGGGGTTGATTCAGGAGCTCAGTGATGTCTACACGAGCGAGACGGGGTCTTTCCCTCTCACTTCTCTGTGTTCCCACCATGGGACTATAACAAGATGGCTCCAGCAACCTCACATGTCCCTTCCTGGCTCACTGTACAGAGGAATAAGAAATGTCTCTGTTCGGTGAAGTGTCTCTTCCCAAAGGACTGGAGAAGCCTTTCCCAGACACTCCCCACCATCACCACCTCAGCAGACTTCCCTTTACCCATTGGCCAGAATCATATCAAGTGATCAGCCCTGAGCCAATCACCAGCAAGGGGAATGGGAAGACTTTACACGGATCAGGCTCACAGAAGACGGACAATGCAGTTGGCTCCCCTTGAGGCAGCTGGTTGAGCGGGAAGGTGTGGCTATCTGAACAAAACCAGGATTCTGTAAGAAGGGCAGTGAAGAGCACAGGCAGGGACACAACAGGACTGTACGAGTGTCTTCACCGTGGGCCGCTTTGAGGATGGCACGGCTGCGAGCTCAGAGGTATCATGGTCATTCATTCCATCTTTGCACCTCCGTGGATAAGACTCTGTTTGTTTCATCACACATGCCACCTACTCTATTTTTATCAATCTTCTGGTTTACCAACACACTCTCTATATTTAGCGTATCTCATGAATTCCACCTACTTCCCATAAGATTCTCCCATACTCGTTATTTATTCTTACACAGTCTGCAAGTCTCACCCATACCTCATGAACAGAGTGGCTAACTTACCACCGATGCTTAAAACGTCATATGAGTTTCCCCAACCCCATTTACTGTCTTGTGTTGTCTTGCAGATTTTAATATATTCAAATACTGCAGCAAATTCGCATTATGAAAGACCTAAACTGTTGTGATGAAAGTGGAAGACAAAAGGAGGAATAACTAATATATTAAAACAAACTTAAGAGAAATATTAATCAGGTACAATTTTTTTTTTTAATTTGAGACAATTGGGGGAACGGAATCCTGGCAGGATGCTTGATGGTCTCAAGAAATTATCATATATATTAGGTGTGAAGATATATTTTTAGGTGTAAAAAAAAGTTTTTTATGTTTTAGAAATGCATACTGAAATATTTATGGATAAAATTACATGGTGTCTGAAGTTTACTTCAAAATAAGCCAATGTTTTGCCATGGAGATCAACAAATAATTCTTAGGCTTATGCTAAGTAGAATTTTGCAAATTGAGAATCATGACTCATTAGTAGGTAAACTGTTGAATGAAGAAGAGAACAGAACAGAACAGGAAGCTCCGGTGTGTGTGGCATTCTGTCATAGTAAATTTTGTTCTGTGAAATGTGTGCGTGTATATTGTATGTGCAGTAAATCATGGTGCACACATGCATTTCTTCCCATGGGCTGCAGCTAATGAAGTTTGAAGAGCACCGCTGAAAGTAGAGTCCTGACTACTGAGGGCAGAGCAGATACAAGCAGCATCAGACAGGTCTCCCTTTCACAGAGAGCCAGACGCGAATAGACACGGTATGGAATGCTCGGGGCTTGGCTAACGGCGAGACCGAGGCACCGTGGGAAGACACAGGAGGTGCTGACTGACTGGCACGGGCTTCACAGAACAGGCAACACATGAAATGAATGCTGAAGGATGAAAAGGATGGGAAAGGGGAGGGAATAAAGTGGCACAGAGGTGTCGACACCCACGTGGTATATTTGGGCCAGAGAAGGTCACTTGGTGAGGCTGGGATCCGGCTCAGAGAGGACGGCGGCTTGGAGTGGAGCAGGGGCTGAGGACACACATGGAGCATGTTTCACTCTTCCTAAAAATCCGGTGGCTGTGACTCATCACCACCTTCCCAGGACCCCTCCCTGATTCCTCTTCTCTGTTCATGAGATGGCCCCTTGTTACATCTCACATCAGAGTCCTCCAGTCACCTTAAAGCTTTTCTGGTAGCAGACACTGCCGCCACTCCACCCAGATGTCCTTGGCCCCTTTCATCATTTCTGTGCACTTGTGCCCCCGCTTCTGGGTGCTTTAGCTTCTGGACTGTCACCTGCATCCCTGTGGGAGGTAAACATCAGAAAGCTGGACATTCACAGCCCACAGGGCAGCCCTCGGCCAATGACTGGCTGGTGTGGGACATGCAAGCTCAGCGCCTTGGCCTGAACGGGGATCAATGGGGACATATATCTTACATTCCAGTATCCCCCTGTGGGGTAGGCCTTCAGCGACCCTCTGGGGGACATTGCCTGAAATTGCTTCTCTACTGGTTTCTCCTGGGAGCACAGCCCTAGTAAATACATCACGGCACGTGCATGAACTCTTGTCTCAGGGCTCTGCTTAGGTGGGGCCCACCTACAAAGACTCATGAAGTTCCTTTAAATCCGTGTTTTCTGATTCCAGTAACCTATGTTAGACAAACACACATATAGTTTGCTGCAGGAGCATTATAACTTGGCTTACTGTTATTTAATTTATTGGTTCGGCAAATAGTCTTGTGTCTCTACTATAGTCCAGGCACTGCTGCTCTCTGCTTAAACTCATCTTCCATGAATTTGTCCTGAAACACCATTTTCACAAGGTCTTCCTGCTGATCAAAACCGTCCAAGGAGCTCCCAATCACCTCGGGAGATTTCTCTTTGGGCTTGAATACTTTCCTTTGTAAAGGAAAAAATACATATATTCTCATGGACCCTCAATGTAATTTTAAAAATTCATTATAATTTAATTTCAATATGTATAAACATAAACCTAGTTATAAACTCCTTATACTGACAGCTTTGATATAACTATAAATTCAGAATAAGTTTTCAAATTATATTCAAACACAACTACAAAACCAATAAAATTTAAATTCCCAACATTAATTTAATGTGACAGATGATGCTATTTTACTGGAACAAAATTGCTGATATTTGGTTTAATAGAGGAAAGATGTAATCTCGAGATTGTTTATTTAATCTGTTTCTGTATTTCAACCTCAATAATATTAATGCAAGAAATAACCATTCTCACAAGCAGCCTGTCTAAAATTGTATTAATCACTGCAATTTTTAACTTCCAATTCAAGATAATCAAGACCAAAAGTCTGCCTAAGAATAATCCTCTGCCAGGTGGATTGAGGTACTTACTAATAACTCAGCAGCACTATTGCATTCGCTTCCAGGTTAGCATTGTGTTGTTAGGAAAATCTTCATCAAATGAAGGCTTATTTCAATGCCTTCAAATCAGGATCAGGCTAGTTTCCCTCAAAAGCAAAGATCTGGAGCAGGGGTTTACGTGGGACGTGACCCCAGTGAGCACCGGTAAGCAATGTGGGAAAGTGACACAATGAAGGCGGTGAGGGAGACAAAGCAGGCATTGACAACCGGTTCCTGCGGCAGGCGGCTGGAGCTTGGTGCCACTGGACACCTCAGCATCAGCCCACCAAGAGGAGGAGAAGCTGGGGCATTTGTCCTCCGATTCCCATTTGCCACTGGTCCAGAGCTGCTCCGAGAATTAAAGTCCTAACACGTCTGGCCTGCCCCACGCACACGGCTGCCCAGAGAAAGCCCCTAGGCAGACTCAGAAGTACTGGGAGCTGGGTACCAGGCCACACGCAAGAACAGTGAGGGCCAGTTTCCTCACTGGGTGTTCACTGCAGTGGCCGGTATGCAGGGTTTCCAGCTGGTAAGTTCCATGACAGGCTCTGCTCACGTGGCCGGGGCACTCACTCCTGCAGGGACGTCTCTCCTGGAGGCCGGGGGCAGGTTACATTTCCACAACTCTTCCCTCTGCAAACAACTGCGAGATCTTCGTGCACGCAGCTCCCGTGACCTCATTTAGCCTTCCCTTGGTTGCTCCTCCATAACACAGATAATGTTTTCTAGTTATCATAAACATTTGGAAAATAAAGGGTGAAGGTTCATAGAGAACAGAGCTGCAGGCTGTGCCAGGACCCCCATGGCAGCAGCAGGAAGGACCCCCACTAACCCCGTGCCAGAAAAACTGATCTGCTGAATGAAGGTCTAGACAGCCTGAAAGTCAGGGCCCACCGAAGTCTACCCTCAAGCTTTAAACTTCTCATAGGTGAAGAGATCTACTAACAATGCGATGAGCACACCTTGCCCTTATCACCTACAAGACCCACACCTTTCAGCCTGCCTAGAATGTACGTGGACCTGTAAAACCTACAGAGAGGCCAGGCATTGCCAGGTTGTTCTAGTCGACAACAAACTTGCATTTCCTAACTCCCACTTGTCGATTCATGAAGCGCTGCATTTTCCCATCTTTGGTCACGTGTCGCAGTTTAACACAGCATGTGTTCATACAGCGTTCCCTTAACTAGGATGTGAAGTCTGCGGCGAGACTGAGCCAGCGTAACTCAATGGAAGAATGTTGATTCTACAATCCACCTTCACCTCCTCATGGCGTGGGCTGAGCTGCACACCAGTCATGACCTTGGGCCTCCTGGTCCATACAGAGACACCAGTGCCTCCCTCACAGTGTTGCTGTGTGGATCTGTATTTGAAAGCACTTTGCAGAGTGGCTACAATAGGCCAGGTGCCCAATAAATAGGCACTCCCTACCTTTGCAAACTTTTCATTTCCTTGCATGGCTCTTTCCCAACAGCGCTCAGAGATTCTTGGTATCATCTTGAAGGTCTGGTCCTTGTCATGAGCTGAGAGACCTTTGGTTCCTCTGTGGTTTGCCGATAACCTAAACAGCCTGGAAACATGTTTTTATAAGATGCTATTCTGGGGAGAGAACATCTGGAGCTCTCTCATCCTTCTCTTAAAAATTATCCTGTCTGTGCCTGTAGAAAGATAAAGAGTTGATAAGGATATTCTCATGGCCAGGGTGACACTCTGTTTATAAGAAACGGCTTTATTGGGCTGAAACAGATGTTCAGCTAAGATTTTCAGCCAGTGCACAGCCTAGGCCGGAAGCACGTTAGTGACTCGTGTGGAATAGACGTGAGCCAGGAACTGTGGGGGCTTAGGTCTTTCCTCTGCGTGGGAAAGTGGAGTTTGAGAAACTTGGTTTCCATGACCCTGACAACCAACGGCAAGTGTTGCAAACTCTATGAAGCTGACTCAGTAATCCCTCACGGCGTTTTGTTGCTGTTGTGTGTTCTCTCTAGTACAGACTGTTGAATTGTGGCCTCATACAGATGGTTGCACCTTGGCCCCATTCACCTGTGGTGTCCCAAACAACCCATCCACTAAGTGCACCGCCCACTGAGGTGCACCGAAAGAGACCATCTAAAAGTCACTTGTGTTCCTTAAAGAATCAATAATAAACTCTAATGAATAATAGGCAACTTTCAAAAGAAAGGCTGTCCTTGCATAAATGAGTTCGTAAATCTACAATACATGGCAGTTTCCTGATTTTTTTGGAGATAAAAACCAGAAGCAGCAGGAGGTATCTACAATTCACTGAGTATTTAGAGCATTCAAATTACAAAAAAAAAAGAAAATCCTTTTACCTGGGATGAGCCTTTGAAGGGTTACAAGGACTTACAGGTAAATTGCTTGTGTGGCCAACAACAGAAGCCTGTTCGTGAAGCACTTAGTATATAATGCGCTATGTCAACACTGCCATTTTATCTTGGGCCAGCAATTGAAAAGCAGCAGAGCACTGAGCACTAGAGGTTAATTTCTGTTTCAGAATAATGGACTGGGGCCCTGGCCCAGGTACCTCAGTTGGTTAGAGTGTTGTCCCAGTACGCCAAGGTTGCGAGTTTGATCCCCGTTCAGGGCACACACAAGAAGCAACCAATGAATGCATAAATAAGTGGAACAACAAATCGATGTCTCTGTCTCTCTCCCTTCCTCAGTGTCTTTCTCTAAAATAAATACATAAATAATAAGCAAACTGCTAAACTGTTTTTTAAAAAAGAATCCTTTAAAAAATAATAATAACGATGGTGTGGATCCCTAGGGTTCCTTCTATTCTAGATATTCTCTCAATATCCCCTTTCAATACTCTCCCAAAACCTTACAGAGAGTTTTCAGGGACATGTACTTGAAAATGTGCACTTTTACAAGACCAGTTTTGTTCACGGTTTGTCCTGATGGAGCTAGCGCCATCCTGTGGCATGATTTTCCTCCTTTTATTTTTCAAATAATGCCTGTTTATTGTGAAGAAAAGCATTTGGCTGCAAAGAAACAGAACTCAACACATAGGTCTGTTTTTTCCAGGTAACAAGGAATTCTGAGGCAGACAACGCTGAGCTGCTTCAGCTGCATGTGCGTATCAGCGAGGACCAAGGCCTCTACACCTTGCTGCTTCATTCTTAAGACTGTGTGTTTCATCCTCATGGTCACAACGTGGCTGCTAAACCTCCAGGTACCATGACTGTGTTCTAAGAAAAGGATGGAGGCAAGGGCCATAAAGAATGTGCCAGTCAGGTCTAAATCTTTTTGCAAAACCTCCCCCAGCATCCCTACTGCTTATATCTTAGCTAGATAAGCGAGGTCTCACTTGCCCTCACTAGCTTGAAGGAAGTATTGGATGTATTTTAGGTGGGCAGATTTCCTCCCCAAAGAAAATCAGAGTTTTATTAATACAAAAAGAAGGGAGTATAGGAAATATTCAGGCAATTAGCAGTGTCTGTTATATCAGGGTCTAGGGATAAGAGCCATCTCTTAATAGAAAATCACTTACATTAAAAATACTAAAATCTCTTTTTCTGGAAACATGTCTATTTTCAAGAGGATCAGAAGCAGAGCTAGCCAAAACATCAAAATGGGAATGCTAACTTCATTGAAATAATGAGCCCCAAACATCAGTGAACTAATGAACTTTGGGTTATAAATATAACTCTAAAAATAATTAATTTAAATGTAAATAGATCTTTTCCATAATAAACCAAATTCATCCCTAAAACCGCTTGCTTTAAAAGCGAGGTCCTCTGTGGTACATCTTATTATCCCACTGTCTTCCAGTTTTAAATTAGAGCTTTATTCTTCTAAAAAAAAAAAAATGCTGGCCTCCTGACATCATGTCCAAAAAAGCAGCAAACTGCAAAAGTCACACTTGTGTTTCCTTTTCTCACTGCCCTGGATTATGACATCCTTTGGGGAAAAAGCACACCCGCTCTGTTTGCTGCTGTGTCCGAGGCACTGAACACGGGGTCTGAGTGTGGGAGACAGTCATTAAGTAGTTTACAAACAAATTTACGTACTTAAAATGAAAATGATTGCTTTCTTCAGGGCACAGTTGTTGGAGCTCAAAATAAATTTAAAATAAAAGCATAAACCAGAAAAGGATTATACGTTCAATCATCTTAATCTGAAGAGACAGTAGGTAACACTCCAGACTAACTTCTGAACGGACAACAATGACATACTCTTAATAAACTCGGGATGAAAGTGAACTTCCAAAACATAACGAAGAGTATCCGTCTTAAATTAACACAGAGATTACACTTTAAAAACCCTAACAGCCATCCCGCTAAAACCAAAAGCAAGGCAGAAAAATAAAAGAAGCCTCTTTTCTTGCCGATGTTCTTAAACAATATTTTAAAACCTGAGTAATAAAGTTAGACTAGAAAATAATTCTAAATACAATTATTGGAGAGGATAAGATACAAATATTAGCTGATCATATGACTGTTTTCTAGAAAACTCAAGAGGATTAATAAAAGAAGAAAATTAGAAATTTAAAAGTTCAGTAAGCTGACCAGTTACAGAATAGATGTTGAGAGTATGCCTGCAGCAGTTGGAAAGTGTTCCTGACACAACGCCGATGAGGAAGACAGGCTTCCACACATCTTTACGCACGTGCAACTCACTATCTTAGCCCTGGAACACAAGTGGAAATGGGTGTGCGGAGAGAGACGTAAGTCCCTTAAGCTCAGCAGCATGAGACATTGTTAAGTTAAGAAACCCCTGTTGTTTTTTCACCTGTGAACATTCTTCGGGGTAGCCCATGTGAGAAAGTGCCATCAAAGTAACCATCAATGCAGGGCAGGGGGCGGGGGACAATGCGACCTTCAGCCAAGGGTCCCTACCAAAGGGGACCTTCAGCCAAGGGTCCCTACCAAAGGGGACCTTCAGCCAGGGGTCCCTACCAAAGGGGACCTTCAGCCAAGGGTCCCTACCAAAGGGGACCTTCAGCCAGGGGTCCCTCTGCCCGTGGCACCTTCACTAAAATACACGGGTCTCTTCTTGCTCGCTCAGCCACCACCCGCCTTATTTCCCACCTTCCTGGACAGTGACACTGCTCTGTCCAACTGTCCCTCCAAAGGAGGTTTGCGAACGGCACATGGCCTGTACGTAATGCGGGGCTACCCTAAATCCTCCACTCAGTTTGGCTTCAATCAATCCAGACCGAGAGTCAGAGAGTTAATTTTACTTTCATCATTACATCGAAGCTGCAGAGGAAACACACTAACACATTTGTAATGGGATTAGGGGTTTCTTTATTTTTTGTTTTTGTTTCCGGATTTTCCGCAATAAAAAGGCGTCACTTTTAGAACTTTTTTCAGTCTTGATTCGTTCCTTTTCCTCTCCCTTCATTTCCTCTCTCTCGGTAAGTCTGGCCAGGACGGATCTCAAACCTCAGATCTCCAAAAACACCTGTCACACACCTGTCACACACATGTCACACACATGTCACACACATGTCGCACCTTGCCTCTGGCTGCCGCTCCAGTGTAAGGCATGGTCACCTCCGCCCTTGGAAATGCTAATAAGCTCCTGATTCGCTTCCTTGCTGCCTCCCCTGCTGAAACCCGCTCTCCTTTCCGACACAGAACAAAGGACACGCTGCATGAGACCAACAGGAAGTCAATACCAGGCGAACGGCGACCACAGGTAAAGGGTGACCAGTCTCGCCGAGGCAGACCGTGACATCACGCCAGCACCCATCCGGCTCCAACCGGAAGCCGCATTTATCCCGCTGATCGATTCCCCCTTTCAGTAGGTCTCTGAACCCAACCAATTCAGTGGCTTAATTTCAGTAGGTCTCCGAGTCCAACAAGAACGGTCTAGAACAGGCCAATAAGTGAAGACCGCACGTTTTTGAAATAGAAGAGTGGTAAGTGAGCCCAAAGGTTAATTACAGGCAACAGTTATGACGGGATCCGGACAGGTGACGCTTGGACAACGTAAGTAACGTGAGTGTTGTGCCACACTGCTGTGCACTCCAAACTAATATAATACTGTACGTCCACTGTGATTTAGAAGTAAACCGAAAGGAAGAAGTCAGTACACAATTAGCCAACATTTAAGTCGGTGTGAAGTTATAAACCATCCAACAAATTGTTTGGGCAAACTGGGGAGAGAAGGTAACTTCAATTTAAATCCATTCAATAACACAAATTTGAGTTTTTTAAGTTTCTAAGTGTGTGACTTAATTAATGGAAGGTTATACATGTCGTAAATGCCGTCGGTAAAATTAAAGGCAGACTACCAGGTACTGGACAGCATGGCCGTGTCGGTGACGAAGGGGGCGGGCTTAGCAGCCAGCATGCTGTTACTGAGCAACAAGAAAAAGGGCTCCTCTCTTTAGAAATGAGCAAAGAACATGAACGGACAATTCATTAAAAAAAAGTGTGGCACATAAATATGAAAAAGTTCAACTTTATCTGTAATCAATAATTACAAAATAAACAAATGGGAATAAAATTGTCAAACATGAACAAAAAAGACTGAAATCAGTGTTCATTCTCTGCTAGTGGAAGTATAAACTGGAACTATAATTACCACTTTCCTTAAAATATATTAAAATATTTATAGCCATTCCTACAAAACTGTCTCTCTCTCACACATAAGGGTTTTTTACAAGGACGTTTATTGTTGTATTACTTGTAAGAGTAAGAACCTGGTAACAAGCAAAAAAATTCGTTAATGAG
>VMDR010012846.1:0-25884 GCA_007922815.1 Macrotus californicus | reverse complement strand
AATGTTTTTCTTCAGAGTGACAGACTGCTATAGCAATGGTAGCAATAACATATTGATATAGTACTTTCATTTAAGGAATTCCTTTTTCAAAATTTTATATTTACTCCATTTTTATTCATATGATAATATAACTTATTTTTCCCCTCCCCACTATTTTTGACCATGTCAATAGCTTTCTAACTACTATCATCAATTACCGATCTATGTTTCACAAAATTAACAGAGTGATTATTCAAAATGTATGTTCATGATGATGGGCACATTTAAAATCATTCAGTGTCCCCCTATTAATCTTAGGACAAAATTTTAGTCTTTAACATTAAATAGTTTAAAAAATAGTTTTTTAATATTTTGAAAAAATCTTGCCTACCTTTCCAAGTTCATCTTTCACTGTTCCTCCAACACACCTTGCAAAATAATTATATTTTGCTTCCTTAATTATATTATACATGGCCTCGCCTCTCTGTCTTTGCACATGCTGATCCCTCTGCCTAAAATTTTCTTTCCCAAATAAAAAAAAGTTGATAAAATCACCATTTTACAACCCCTAATAACTTATTCAAGCAATGGTCATCAATGGATATTAAAACCATTAGGCATAAGGTTGACCAGCAACAATACACTTTCACCATCTCAATTTACTGATACACTAAAAGTGAGACAACCAGGCATTATTTGGTTCCTAATGGGATGTAACATGAGTTACTTTGCGTTGCCTATGAAGAATTGTCTAAATTAATCCTTTAGTTCTAACTTTCAGTTTATAGAAATAGGCTTATAAATTTTTAAAAATCATAAGAACTATTTAGTCAGATTTAGATAGTAGATATCTTAGGTTGGATTCCCCCAAAAGAAGACCTTGGGACAAGGTTTATGGGTTTTTGTGGGATATCATTTGTAGAAAAATAAGAAAGCAGAACAAGAAATGGAAGAGAAGGAAGCTGCCAATAGGAGTATTATTAAGCAGGTCATTGCCCCAGGAAACTGCAGTTCAGCCTCACTAAGAAACTGAAAAACAGAGTAGACTACATCTTGGGATGATCTCAAAGGTTAGGAAGTTGAATCATTTATCCATTCTCATCACTCATTTGTTGGAGGCTGCTGGAGGCAGTGGAGGGCTACTGACAGGAGGAGGCAAGAAAGCCCAAAGGCAGTCACAGTTGCTTTCTTTTCTTCTTTGTTTTTTATTGTTGTTCTGTTAAGTTGTCCCAGTTTTGCCCTCTTCGCCCTCCTCCAACCCATCACACTCCCACTCCCACAGTCAATCCCCACACTGTTGTCCATGTCTGTGGGTCATTCATACATGTTCTTTGACTAGTCCCTTCCCCTTCTTTCCATCCTTATCCCCCCACCCCTCCCCTCTGGTTACTGTCAATCTGTTACATGTTTCCACGCCTATGATTCTACTTTGTTCATTAGATTCCTCTTATAGATGAGATCATATAGTATTTATCTTTCACTGACTGGCTTATTTCTCTTAGCATAATATTCTCCAGTTCCATCCATGCTGTCGCAAAAGGTAGGAGTTTCTTTTTTCTTTCTGTGGCATAGAATTCCATTGTATAAATGTACCACAGTTTTTTGGTCCACTCATTTACTGATGGGTACTTAGGCTGTTTCCAGCACTTGGCTATTGTAAATAGCACTGCTATGAACATAGCAGTACATAGGTTCTTTGAATTGGTCATTCAGGATTCTTAGTGTATATTCCCAGCAATGGAATTGCAGGGTCAAAGACATTTCCATTTTTTGTTTTTTTTGGGGAAATTCCATACTGCTTTTCACAATGGCTGCACCAGGCTGCATTCCCACCAAAAGTGCACTAGGGTTCCCTTTTCTTCACATCCTCGCTAGCACTTGTTGTTTCTCGATTTATTAATGATGGCCATTCTGACAGATGTGAGGTGATAGCTCAGTGTGATTTTAATTTGCATGTCTCTAATGACTAGTGATTTTGAGCATTTTTTCACGTGTCTATGGACCCACTGTATGTCCTCCTTGGAGAGAGTCTATTTAAGTCCTTTGTCCATTTTTTAATTGGATTGTTTGACTGCCTGGTGTGGAGTCATGTGAGTTCTTTTTATATTTTGGAGATCAAACCCTTATCCAATGTATCACTGGCAAATATGTTTTCCCCTACGGTCAGTCCCTTTTCATTTTGATGATGGGTTTTTAGCCATGCAGAAGCTTTTTAATTTGATGTAGTCCCATTTGTTTAATTTTTCTTCATATCCCTTGCCCTAGGAGATGCATCAGCAAAAATATTGCTACATGGGATATCTATGTTTTCCTCTAGGACTTTTATGGTGTCATGACTTATATCTAAGTCTTTTACCCATTTTGAGTTTATTCTGGTGTATGGTGTAAATTGATGGTCTAGTTTCATTTTTTTTAGTGTACCAGTCCAGTTTTCCCAACACCATTTATTGAAGAGGCTGTTTTTACTCCATTGTACGCTCATGCCCCCTTTGTCAAACATTAATTGACCAGAGAGACATGGGTTTATTTCTGGGCTCTCTATTCTGTTCCATTGGTCTATGTGTTTGTTCTTAATGCCAGTACCAGACTGTTCTGACTATAGTGGCCTGGTAATATAATTTGATATCAGGTACTGTGATCCTTCCTGCTTTGTTCTTCTTTCTCAAAATTGCTGAGGCTAGCTATCTGGGCTCTTTTATGGTTTCATATAATCTTTTAAAATATTTGTTCTAGATTTGTGAAATATGCCATTGGTATGTTTTTAGGTTTTTTAAATAACATTTTAAAAAAGTTAACAAGTGCACATAATAGGAAACTGAAAAACACAAGAAGCAAAGAACAAAGTCATCCATAACCACAAGTAGTTTACAGTTTGACATGTCCTAATTCCCCTGTGTATCTACACAACTAAGCTTCCATTTTTATGTCATTAAGATGGTAAAGTTATGAATCATGCTTTTTCACACATCACGAATATTTACCATTTCAAAGTCTCAAAACTATATGAGCATTCCGATAATCAAGAGTATACTACATCAACTCAGTCTGGAAGAAAAAAATGTAATCCTGCCTTTCTTGGTGACAAAATTTCATAAAGGACAAAAATAGTAACAGACCCATGGATAAATATATTGGCAAAGTTACAGTTAAAATACTACATTCCCTTGATGTTCAATTAAAAATGAGACACAAAACAACAGAGTACACAAAATACAATACTTCTAAGAGAATTCATTATGATCTGTACTTTTAAATTATTAGCAAGGAGGCAAGTTTTGACTGAAATACTTTACAATGTATTTCTGCAGTACAACCAAAACAGGTGCATACAGATCAATGGTTATCATCACAATGTATCTATGAACAAATCCACATACATCCCTCCCTCCATCCATCCTCCTGTCCCTCTCCTGCCAGCCCAGTGAACAACTCCTGACATTCATTTCTCAGATGGTTTAACAATTTCATGTCCAAGATCCCTTTTAATAGGAATTGTGTTGAATCTATAGATTCTTTGGGTAGTATGGACATTTTAATGATGTTAATTCTTTCAATCCACGAACATGATATGTGTTTCCACTTATTTGTATCTTCCTTAATTTCTTTCTTCAGTGGTCTATAGTTTTCCAAGTGCAGGCCTTTTACCTCCATGGTTAAATTTACTCCTATGTACTTTATTTTTCTTGTTGTTATAGTAAATGGGACATTTTTCCTAGTTTCTGTTTCTGTTATTTCATTGTTGGTGTACAAAAATGCCACCAATTTCTGAAGATTGACTTTGTATCCCATTATTTTTCCAAATTCGCTTATTAGGTCAAGTAGTTTTTTTGGTGGAGACTATAGGGTTTTCTATGTACACTATCATGTCATCTGCAAATAATGACAGTTTTACTTCCTCCTTTCCAATTTTGATGCCTTTCATTTCTTTTTCTTGTGTGAGTGCTGTGACTCGAACTTCCAGTACTATGTTGAATAAGAGTGACAAAAGCAAACATCCTTGCCTTGTTCCTGATCTTGAGAGGAACACTTTTAGTTTTTCCCTATTGAGTATGATGTTGGCTGTAGGTTTCTCATACATGTCCTTTATTATATTGAGGTATGCTCTCTCTATTCCCACTCTGCTGAGTATTTTTATCATAATTGGCTGATGTACTTTAGTTAAGCATCTATTGATATTATCATATGATTTTTGTCCTTCATTTTGTTTATGTGGTGTATTATATTTATTGGTTTGCAGATATTGTACCATCCTTACATCCCTGGGATGAATCCCACTTAACCATGCTGTATGACCTTTTCAATGTATTGCTGACTGCATTGCCAATATTTTGTTGAGGATTTTAGCATGTATGCTCATCAGAGATATTGGCCTATAGTTTTCTTTCTTTGTTGTGTTTTTACCTGGTTTTGGAATTAGGGTGATACTGGCCTTGTAAAAAGAGTTTGGAAGTCTTGAATTGTTTGGAACAATTTGAAAAGGATAAGAGTTAGTTCTGCTTTAAGTGTTTGGTAAAATTCACCTGTGAAACATCTGGTCCAGGGTTTTTGTGTGCCAGGAATTTTTTTTTTTATTACTGCTTCAACTTCACTAGTTGTTATCAATCTATTCAGTTTTGGAAGACTGTATATTTCTAGAAATTTTTTCCATTTCACCCAGGTTGTCCAATTTCTTGGCATATCGTTGTTCATAGTAATTTCCTACAATCCTTTGTATTTCTGTGGTATCAGTTGTAACTTCCCCTCTTTCATTTCTGATTTTATTTATTTGGGTCCTTTCTGTATGTTTCTTAATGAGTATGGTTAAAGGTTTGTCAAATTTGTTTATCTTTTCAAAGAACCAGCTCCTAGATTTACTGATCCTTTGAATTGTTTCTTTAGTCTCTATGTCATTTAATTTTGCTCTGGTATTGATTATTTTCTTCCTTCTACTTGCTCTTGGCTTTGTTTTTTGTTTTTCCTCTAGTTCTTGTAGTTGTAGGGTTAGATTGTTTATTTGGTTTTTCTCTTCTTTAGATAGCCTATATTGTTATGATATTCCCCCTCAGGACTGCCTTCACTGTTTCCTAGAGGTTTGGGTTTGTTGTGTGTTAATTTTCATTTATTTCCAGATACTTTTTGATTTCTTCTTTGATCTCCTTGTTAACTCATCATTATTTAATAACATCTTATTCAGTTTCGATGTATTTGATTGTTTTTTCCTTGAAATTGGTTTCCAGTTTCAATCCATTGTGATTTGAGCATATGCTTGATATGATTTCAATTTTTTTGAATTTGTTGAGGCTTGTTTTGTATTCTACCATGTGGTCTATCTTTAAAAATATTCCATGTGCATTAGAAAAAAATGTATATTTTGCTTCTTTGGGGTGAAAGGTTCTTTATATAACAATTAAGATCTAGAGTGTTGTTCAATGCCATATTATCCTTGTTGATTCTTTTTTCAGAAGACCTATTCATTGTTGACAGTTTGGTGTGAAAATCCCCTATAATGGTTGTGTTGCTGTCAATATCTTTCTGGAAGTTCTCCAAGATTTTCTGTATATTTTAGGTGATCCTACATTGGGTGCACATATGTTTACAAGGGTTATATTTTCTTTTTGGACTATTCCCTTAAGTATTATGTTCTGAACTTCTTTGTCTCTTTTTATGGCCTTTGTTTTGAAGCCTATTTTGTCTCTATAACTATTGCTACCCCACCTTTTTTTCCTGTCCATTTACTTGGAATATTTTTTCTATCCCTTCACTTTCAGCCTGTGTAGATCTTTGGTTCTGAGGTGGCTCTCTTGTAGACAGCATATATACAGGTCATGTTTTCTTATCCATTCAGCTACCCTATGTCTTTTGAGTGGAGCATTTAATCCATGCATTTTTAAGGTTATTATTGATAGGTACTTATTAGTTGCCATTTTTTCCATACCTGTGTTTCTCTTTCTCTCAACAGGGTCAATATCAATGACAGATGTGCCAAGATTAATAAAGTTTGGAGAGAGAATAAGAATATTATAAGAAAGAGAAAAGAGAATATGAAGGTCTACAGTAAAGAAAAATAAATGATAAGATTAAGGAATAGAATCCAGGCTAAGAAAGAGAAGAAATAAAATTCCAAATTTAAACAATCTAGGGCATGAGGAAGGCAAAATGGGAGTAAGATGAGGGAAAAGTACAATGTGAGATGTGAAATAAAAATAAAATTAAAAAGTATATAAAAATCTAAATAAAAAGAATGAGGAATAAAAGACAAAAAAATAGTGAATTAGTTGGAATGCAATTGGAAAAAATGAAGAAGTGTTAAAAGGCTATGTGAGAGAAAAAAATAATGCGGGTTCTGAATAAGAATGAGGTGGAATTCATCCAGCAGAGTTTGGTGTTTGCCTTCTGTCTTCTCTTCTAGATCTACCTCTGGCTCCTTATTGGCTCAAGGTCCAGGGGTAGGTCATTCAACTTCTGACAGCACCATATATAACACCTTCACCTGCATCTAGAGTAGGCTTCTGTTGTGATCAGAAAGGTGGGGCTCCTGGGGCTCCCCAGGAAGTGCTGTTCAGTCTTCTGGGAAAATTGTGGCTGTCTTCCCCTGCCCACGTGCACCCATCTTGGTCTGTTCCAGCTTATTTCCAATCATGTGTAGTTTCTGATGAACTAGCTGTCTGTTTCAAGGGAGGGGCCAATCTGTATAAGAAGATCAGCTCCTTCCTGAGTGGTGCTGTTGGAAGCTCTGTGTAAGAGCTGAGGTTGGGCGGGGCCCTGAATAGCGACTGCTGCACAGATTTCTGATCTCCCTGCCTTACTGGCCTCAGCGGAATAGGGCCCTAGAAACTAGTGTCTTTTGTCTTCCTGAGAGAAGTTCAAATTGGGTCCTTTCAGAGATTCTCTCCAGGTCTTTCTCCTGTGGATATGCATTCTGCAGGGGGTTCTTGAGCTTGTCCTGCCTGTTCTGCCAAGTTTCCCTATTGGATGTGGTGCTTGCAATTCTGCAGGTGGTGGGAACTGGGTACATCCTTCCCTTCCCAGAGGCTTGAATTCTGCCAGGGAAGGGGGTTCTGCCTGGCTGTAAATGATCTCAGGTGCTCAACTCTTTCCTCTCCAATTCCCAGTCCACTGCCCTCACAGTAGACACACACCCAAACTCTCCATTTTATGTAACCCTCAGCTTGCTAGCTATACTGGTCTGAGGCCAGAAATCCCTTTGCCGTGCAATTTTCTAATCTTCCTACCCAGCTGTATTCAGTGGGAGGAAACCGTGCTTTCGATCTTGCCCCTTTGTTGGCAGGGCAGCTGCACATGGGGTCCCTGCCCAGCTCGCTTCAGCTCCCCTTTTAAAAAGTCTCTCTGTGGCATACCCACTGAAGCATCAAGTCACTGTCCAGCTTTCCATGCACACCACCTCCCCAAAAAGCCAGAAGTCTCTCATGGTCACAGCTGGCTGCAGCCTGCCTCCACCCAACCCAGGTATAGACAGAGTCCCTCTCTCTCTCTCTCTCTGACACTCTCTCAGTTGGCATTTGGCACTGCAGCTATGGACATGCTGCTCATCGTGTGCATGTAGCCTGGATCTTCCCCACCTCACACACCCTCCCAAGTACTCCTGGCCTAAGTCTGTGGGCTCCCCACTCAGGAGTGGGCAGCCTCAAAGCTGTGATTTCTGACCGATCTCTCCACTGATACAGGCACCATGCACAGATTCTGGGGGCTGACATATTTTATAACATTTTGTGAACTCCATATATTTTTAACTCCTAATGTGATTGTATTTTTAACTACAATCTAACTGTATTACTAGAATATACTCACCCTGACCAATGTGGCTCATCTGGTTGGGCATCATTCTGCAAAATGAAAGGCTGCCAGTTGGATTCTCACGCAGGGTTCTTGACTGGGTTGCAGATCAGGTCCCCAGATGGTGGCATGTAAGAGGCAATTGCCAATGGTTCTCTCACTTCCTTCCTTCCTCCCTCCCCCTCTCTCTAAAACTAAATAAATAAAATGTTTTTAAAAAGAATATATTAGTATATACGTGTTCTTTCTACTTTTAAAGTAAAACTCTTTAATTTTATTTATTGCATATTGTCTTTTCCTCCTATCTAGAAAATAAGGTATAAGAGAACAGGTAAAATTGTCAGTTTTATTCACAAATGTGTTCCAAGTGCCAGAACAGTACCTAGCACATAAAGAGTGCTTATTAAATATTTATTGAAAGAATGAATTGATTTAGGAGTTATAACATCATTCAGGGAAGACAGAAGTTTTTTTTTTTAAATGGAAATAAACTGGGAGCATTGCAATGAAGTGATCCTTCATAATTCAGGCCCAATCAGAAAAACTGTTCTTCCTTCTAAAACCCAAAATGGGATAAAACTGCTTCTATCATCACTGAATGATGGAAAGAATGTAGAACAAACCAAGAAAGAGACAACTCAAAATGGAGGTCTCAGTACCATGAGAGTGGAGACAGAGCATTCACCAGGAATTCACAGTTATCAACAGATGTCTTGCCTTATTCAGGAAATATAAGTCCTACTTTTTAATATAACAGGTAAAGACACATTACCTAAAGTGCATGTAAAGCTATGACAGAATTTTCTACAAGGAGTTACCATAAGTTTGACAATACAAGCAAGAATATTTCAGAGTAAGACATCAACACAAGAGAAAAGAGAATCTAATATTCATTTCCGAGAAGAGAGAGAAAACTGGTACTTTCACTGTGACTCCACTGCTATCACACACCGTGGTCGTGGGAAACTTGGGTTTCACTATGAACTGATCTTTCAAAACAGTGAAAATACTAGGAAGTGAAGCACACCCACCGCAGTGAGTAAAATTAGAGTCAGTGTGTTTGTTTTTTAAAGTGGCTTAGGACTCAGGCTCTGAAGCAATTTTCAATGCCTAATAACAAAGAAAGATCTCTTTAGCAGAAATGCCAGTGAAGACCATGTATAGTTTTGTGATACCCTACAGCCTCTCTGGCTACTAAGGCACCTAGGAAATCAAAGCTCTCAGATGAATCCCCTTAGTAGGAAACACAGTCTAAGAGGTATTACCCCAGCTCACACACAGAGCTCAGCTGGGACCAGCTGCTGTCTTGCAGCTAACCACCACAAATGACTTCATCCTGAGGTCCGCTTTGCTGAACCCCAGCGACAGAGTCTCGATGTTATTGGTTTATACACATGGGCTTCAAAACCAGCTCACAAATGGCAAAATACTATTATAGATGATAGGCAGCAGTACAATAATTAAAAACTATATCCAAAATTGTTACCTTGAGAAAGGTGAATCCTGACATCTGCAAGGTCTTCTGATGAGAATCTCTTGCCTAGCCATGAATAGTCATTCTACTGCACAGTTGACAAAGGCCCTAGTTAATGGGGAAAAGCTGTGCATATAGTCTCATCTCTTACCACATATACCTCCTTCCCGACGATGCATTCTATCCTGAATACAGAATATCAATTCTTTGAACACGCTTGCTTTCTCTTCCCATCACGTAAGCTGTTCCCCAGTCACGTTACCAAAAGGGTAACTCTGAGTAACTCGACTTTGATGTCACCTCCTCTACAACGACTTTCATAAGCTCCCTACACAAGTTGAATTACTCCTGCCGGCTCTCAGAACTTCTCTCATAGTATGCGGTATGCTCTGCTTGTCCCTCTATAATTCTGAGGCCCACAAGGAGAGGAATTATATATAACTTGTTTAACACTGTTTCTGCAATTAGCACAGTGGAAAAGAGTAGCTACTTGAATAATATTAAGATAGGTTTAGTAAGTAAGTAATCAATCTTAAAAATACAGGAAAGACATTGGCTTCTGACTTTCTTTATTTGAAATGTCTTTGTTTTCATTTGGGAATGAGGATAATGCTGGCTCCATAAAATGAGCTTACGTTTTTTGGACTAGTTGGAGAAGTGGAGGTTTCAGGTCTTCTTTGAATATTTGGTAAAATTCACTTATGCAGCCATCCAGTCAAGGACTGTAGTTTGTTCCCTAGTCACCTTACCAAATGGGTAACTGAATCAGGAAGAATTAGAAAGTCTGAATAGGCTGATCACAACTAATGAAGTTGAATCAGGGCTAGGCTGCTTAGCTCAGCTGAGTCATGGAGCAGGGTGACGCTGGTATGGGGTAGGGGTCCAAGGGTGAAGGGTGTTACATGGGGCAGGGCACAAGCAGGATGGATGGGACCTTCCAGCTTGGAGTCACTCTCATGTATCTTCATCTCCTCTAATCCTGGCCCCTTCTCCTCCCTCCCTTCCTGAGGTGTGCACCCCAGGTCTCAGCACCCTGGCACCCCTGATTTCCAAAGCTCAAAGTGGGCAAGGTGACCTGAGATGTAGGGAACTGCCCCAACACCTTCACACTGTATTTACATTAGACCGAGAATCTCTACTTCAAGAGACCTGTTTGAAATGAAGATTTATGGACACAGATGTTCCCTTCAGCACAATCATGGGAGTGAAAAATTGAAAATGGCTCACGTTCCACAGCGGGGGCTTTGGAAATTCTGATGTGGGGACACAGAAAATGCCAAAGGAGGCAGTGTCTACCTTTAGGGAAATGAGGTTCCCATAGGTCTCACACCCCAGAATCTTTCCCACCCACTATTCCAAGTGCACACCCACAGGAACATATGTGAACAAGCACAAACATCCACACATGCACACATGAATGTGTGAACACACACACCCATACATGCTGATGTAATGTGCACATACACAAAAAGGACTGGAATGGGGGGCACACCTGTCATGGCTCTCCTCCACAGATGTGCTTTCTCTTTTCTTGATGCTGAATTGCTTTAGAGTTCATTATCATACTATAAGAAACTTTTATTTGTCACAATCTTTTAAAAATTAAAAACTAAACAATGTACTTTACTCCACAGATGAGTGATAAATGGATAACATTGAACATATGACTAATATTTTTGGAACTATCAAAGTCATACATGCATTATAAAAGTTTAGACATCACCTCAAGATGAAGATATTTGCAAGTCCCATTCCAGAGGTGACCATGATGAGTGATTCACTAGATATTTCTCAGGCTCTGCCTTTTTCATTCTATTTGTCTGTCTCTATCACAGAAAGAATAATTTTCACATGTATATCTATCTGTTGAAATCACATGTATGTGATCTAACAGCTAGGATCCTGAGTGCAGACAGTTGGTCCACGTGTCTCACATAAGAGGACCCCTGAGTTCTTTATCTTTTGGCACGTAGAGCCACTGCACCCACTTTAGCAGCTGCTCAGCTTCCCTGGTCCATCTAGACCAGGATTGGTGGATGGGAACCAAGGGGATGGGGACCTCTCTCCTTGGACATCAGTATTTTTTCCAGTTCCTGGCTATTTCATCAATGCTCTGATAGGTAGTCTCAAAAATGCATCTTTTAAAAATTGTGCATGAATTTCTGTGGAGTAATCTAGGATGAGCACTGCCAGGTGGAGCTGTGCACCTGTGGAACTCTGGCAGGTCCTGCACACTGGTCTCCCAGAGGGGAGGCTTTTTCCTTTTCTCTCCAGGAGATCTGCTGGAGCCTCTGCTTCCTCACTCTGGGCCCAGGGCTGGTCGCCACCAGACCAGAAGCCTGATGGTGGCAGTGCTCTGTCCCCAGTGTGTACAGTACATGTGTCCCCATCGGGTAGGTCAAGCATCTCTGATATGCACTGCTGTGTGTATTGCCTCTTGTTGGAAGGGTACATCCTTGCCCTCTGTCAACTTTAGAAAACATGAACTTTCGAGAACTTTCTGTACCACAGGCATGTTAAACCTTCCTTTGGCCTTGGGTTGTAACGAATGCTCTCCTGCTCATGGTATGTCTTTCCAGACTTCATTTTACATTTTTATTTGGGGCACAGGAAGAGCCAGCCTGATTGCTTCTGGGCTTGCAGCCACATTTAGCACAGAGGTCTGGACCCCGAGACTATGCACACTCTGATCAAAAGGGCTTCTTTTTTTACATCTGACCTCTAATCCATCTGGGTTTTTTCTTTTAAATAACAAAAATATGTGAGCTAACACAAAAAGGTGCCCATCAGTCAATGAGTGGATCAAAAAACTGTGGTACATTTACACAATGGAATTCTACGCAGCAGAAAGAAAGAAGGAGCTCCTACCCTTTGTGACAGCATGGATGGAACAGGAGAGCATTATGCTAAGTGAAATAAGCCAGGCAGTGAAAGACAAATGCCACATGATCTCACCTATAAGTGGAACCTAATCAACAAAACAAACAAGCAAGCAAAGTATAACCAGAGACACTGAAGTGAAGAAAATACTGACAGTAACCAGAGGGGAGGGGAGAGGGACATAATGGGGTAAAGAAGTGGAAGGGTCATCAAGGAACATGTATAAAGGACCCATGGACAAAGCCAAAGGGGGGTAGGATTGATGGTGGGAGGTAGGGGTGGGTAGGGCAGGGGAAAGAGGTTGTAGGAAAATAGAGACAACTGTATTTTAATATTAATACAAAATGTATTTAAAAATGTACCTATTGTACAATTCCACTTCTAGGAAATGTTCAGAATAGGTTAAAAAAAGAGAGGGAGGGAGAGATAGAGAGGTGGGGTAGAAAGAAAGAGAGAGAGAGAGAGAGAGAGAGCACATCAAGGGTTGTCAGGGCAGGGGGAGTGGGGACTGAGCACTTCTGGTGCAGGGCGTCCTCCTGGGGCGATGGATCATCCCGCAGCCAGACAGCGGTGATGCTCGTGCAGCATCGTGAATGTGTGTCATGCTCAGGAATGGCACAGCTTATAACATAAACACAACTTCTATCTAACACTTAAACTTAATCACACCCTAGAGACGAGGGAAACCTAAAAATTAAAGAAAATAAAAGAAGGTCAAACAGGAGATATAACAACTTCTGGTGGGAGTGGGAGAACAGGTTGAGTGACAATCAGCTCTAGAACTGGCCCTGGTGCATTTTCCAGAGGCAGGACCTCCTCTGTAGCAGGAACCAGGGCAGTTTCAAGGGAGGGCTCCTCAGACAGTGGTGGTGAGGCCTCAGTCAGGTCAGGAGCTGCTACACAGGCCGGCCCAGGCCCCAGAGCTGCAGCTGGAGCGGCTGCTGGACGTGGCATGACCACTGGAGGTGGGCAACCCTCCACGTCTGGAGTGGCATCCTGGTCTAATCCCTGCATCAAGCTCCTCTGGATGTACAACAGGCATTGAAGCAGGAGCCAGCTCTGCCTCCTGGGCTTTTACTGGAGTTGTGAGAAGAGAAAAGATCACCCATGTGCTTGTATTTCCATGTACCACCCATAAACAGAATACAGCCAGAGCCTTCCAGAGAAGCCACAGCTGAGGGCCCACCCTAAGTCTTCCTCCCACCCCCCCACCCCCCGCAGTCCAGTAGATGAGCAGTCTGAAGCTGTTCTTTGCTCCTGGGAAGGCTCTGTGGTGCTCCCTGTGTGTCTGGCATTGATCCCTCCCCATAAGTTTGAGTGCACCTCCACCCCCTTCCTCACCCCCACGCCCCAACTCACCCCCACTTCCACCACCCTCTCATCCTTGGACTCTGCCTCCTTGGGCTCCAAGTCCTCTGGCCCAGTTTGTTTAACATGGGCCTGGTGCTTAAAGATGGAATCGGAAATCCTGAGCTGCCTGTTGAGCCTGGGCAGCTGTGAAGCAAGAGTCGTCTTTTGGCCATCCACAGGCCCTGGTTCCCTAGGCCCTGGGTGGCCACCCTCAATTCTGGCCTGCTCTGGTCTTCAGTGGTGTGGTGTACCTGCCTTCCCTGGTAGACACAGGGCAGGGGTTTCTATCCACCACTTGTTGCTCCTGCATAACCTGGGTTGAACCCTGCAATGACAGTGACTGGCACCTTGTCCTGAGGCCTCAAGCCCTGCCCCGCCCTAGTTGCTGCTGCTTCTGACCCCTGGACCTTTCTCTCCAGGATGAGGCCCAGCCCTGTGTCTGTATAGATGCCCCCCAGGGAAATAAGCTTCACCTCCAGGGCTCAGGACAAACCTCGGGCAGAGGTCATCAGAGCCTTTACCTAAGGTGTGAACATGAGAAGACCGCCAGGCTCCTCACTCTCCTCAGCCTATTCCTGCTCAGGGAAGGCCCTCTTCACATGAACCCCCTTACACATACACAAGTAGGTGATACAAGGTTGCTCAGGTGGGATGGGACCAGTGGCCTGGCCAAAAAAGAAAGAATAAAAGAATAAAAGAAAGCCGCCCTGGGCCTCCCTCTGTGTTACCTCTGGGTTCCGAGTGAAAAGGGCCACAGACACCTGGGCTGAGTGCGAACCCAGTGGCAGCCGCAATGGAACACACTCCCTTCGCTTCTTCTTTTCAGGCCATGGCCTTGGGACATGGGCAGACGATAAGAAAGCATTGGCCTGTGCAAATGCCTCTGGCCAGGTGAGCTGGGAAGGGACAGTTTCAGAATGTGGCGGCCTGGTTACCAGGGTTCTGAGTTCTGTTGGGCTCTATCGTCAGGGAGTGAGGTCACTGCCTGGGACCCCTACCCTGAGTGTCTCCTCAGGCAAGAGCAGTGACTTCACTTCCTGACACAAGCAGTGACCCTGCCTGAAGAACCCTCTCCTGAACTTGCCCTGGTTCCTGCCACAGTGAGCAGCTGCCTCTGGAACATGTCTCAGGGCCACCTCCAGAGCAGCTTGTTGAACCTGTGCTCTCTCTCCTACCAGAATTGGTTTTCTTTCACTTCTTAAATTTATGTTTTCCTTTTTTTTTTCTTTATGGTATGCTATATTATGTTACAAATAAAAGTTATTGTTTATGTGCTAAAGTATGCCGTTCCTGAGCATGACGCACTTTCACGGTGCTGGGCGAGCATCACCGCTGTCTGGCTGCAGGATGTTCCATCGCCCCAGGAGGACACCCTGCACCAGAAGTGCTCAGTCCCCACTCCCCCTGCCCTGGCAACCCCTGATGTGCGCTCTGTCTCTGCTCCTTTACTTACTCTGGATGTTTCCTATGAACAGAATCTTACAATAGGTGCCTTTTTGTGTCCGGTCACACATACTTGCTCTTATCTGAAATAACATCTTTGTTATTTTAAAGGGAAATCCTAGACAGACTAGAGAGCAGATGAAAAAAGAAGCTCTTTTAGTAAGTGCGTGCATCATCTTGGGTAGAGACCACTGTGCTAAGTGGGACCGGCAGCCAGTCAAGATTATTCCAAAAATCTCAAAAGGATGGAAGACTCCCAAGCACATCTCACAAGCCCAGCATTATTCTAATTCTAAAACCAGCGTGAACGCTTGAGGATTGATTGGGGTGGAAAGGAATTCAGAGTGTCGTAAAAATATGAAACATATGCAACTGAGTGGAATGCAATTAGATCGAATGGGAAGCATAAAAGTAAACATAAATAGATAATTCAATGAAAGAGGAAATAATTATAATATTTTTCTGCCATCTTTCTTTGTTTTAAAAGAATTGAATTTCCCTGAAAACCAAAATGCTAGGGGAAAGTGTGTTTTTACACAGAAACAAAACATTTAGAAATATTGCAAAAAAAATTAGTAGGTGATCACCAACTCTCTCATGGTGATTTTTCATTATTTCCGTCTGTGCCTGAAGGTTAGAAGTAAAACATTAGTTAAAAAGGACTGGATCTGGCCAACATGGAGTCATAGGTAGATACTCTTTGCTTCCTCACCAGTCAAAAGAAGGATAATAACCAATTTAAAAACAAAAAACTACCAGAACTGCCAGAAAATCATACTATATGGAAGGGTATCAATATAATGAAACATGAATTTTATTATTGTATCCCTTTAGTTGGACGGAAGAGGCTTAATAGTAAAGAACTTATTCCAAGGAAGTAACAATAAATGGCGGACGAGGCGGAGGGCATATTACCGGTCTCCAGGACTCCATAATTAATAGCTATGTGATAAAAGTCCAGAATTTATCAACATCTAATCAAAGTCACAGACACATACCAGATAAAGACATGCAGAACCAGACAATGACATGGAGCAGAAGAATTTAGGAAGCAAAATTGTAAAAAATCAAAATAGAAATAAATGTTCTTTCAAGTCAATACCCATTCCCCCCATTTTAGAGATGAAAACCACTAAAGCCCAAAGGGAATAAGTGATTTACCAAGGCCACGAGTCAAGTCAAAGGCAGAGTCAGAGCTGCAAGGTTGAACCAGCTGCATTTGATAGTATTCACTGTTTTTGACCAAAAAAAAAAAAAAAAAAAAGCTAAAACAAATAAATAAATTAGAAGAGGAGTAGGGAGGAAGAGGAGTGGAAAAGGACGGGGAGGTAAGATGAAAGAAAACCCCACTGCGAGGTCCAGGGCCATTTTTCATGGTAGACCTCTGGTTTCTGCACTTTGCACTGACAGGGAGAGGGCGGGGCTGTTGGGGAGCTGGGTCAGAGAAGTGTCTGGGATGCTGGGTCTCGATTACCAAATTGAGCCTTCAGCTAAATATTGGAAAGTATTGGAAAACTGGAAGAACTAAAAAGACCTGCTCTTTTTAAAAATAATAAGATAAGCAGTGGACCAAAAAAAATGAATTGGAGAATAATATAATTAAATCACTGGCTCAAATAATGTACCAGTGCACAAAACTTAAAAAATGATAACCTTTAAAAATTATTTTGAAGCCCTGGCTGGTGTGGCTCAGTAGATTAAGTACAGCCTGCAAACTGAAAAATTATTTTGAGCACAATCTGAGGGTTAGTTAGGGGAGTTCATGTTTCCTTTGAGCTTCCCTGCAAGACTCCTGGGCTCCACCTAGTGCCAACCAATCAAAAATTACACCATAAAACATGACTTGGAAATCATAGCATATTATTGCTGGTTTCTTCATTTCCTTAGAAAAGCCAGCTACCTCCTAGGGATTTATTAGCCTCTTCTCCATAAATAGAAGCTGTGCAGCCCTGGCTGGTGTGGCTCAGTGGATTGAATGCGGGCCTGTGAACCAAACGGTCTCCAGTTTGATTCCCAGTCAGGGCACATGCCTACGTTGTGGGCCAGGTCCCCAGTAGGGGCCACATCAGAAGCAACCACATATTGTTGTTTCTCTCTCTCTCTTTCTTTCTCCCTCCCTTCCCCTCTCTCTGAAAGTAAATAAATAAAATCTTTTTTTTTTTTAAAGCTGTGAAGAGTTGTAGCTCGTTGCAAAACTCAAGGTTTATGACAACCACATATAGCTAGATATGTCCACATCCGTGGTTTTTAACCTTTTTCATCTCATGGCACACAAAAGCTAATTATTGAAATTCTGTGGCACACCTAAAAATATATTATATTTTTTGCAGATCTGACAAAAATAGGTATAAAATGACTAACAGGTATATGAAAAGATGTTCAAGTTCACTAGTTGTTAGGGAAATGCAAATCAAAACTATAAGGTGGTACCACCTCATACCTGTTAGAACGGTTATTGTACAAGAACAAGACAAGAACTAACAAGTGTTGAAGAGGTTGTGCCGGTGGGAGTGTAAACTGGTACAGCCATTATGGAAAACAGTATGGTGTTTCCTCAAAAAATTAAGAATAGCCCTGACTGGCATGGCTCAAGTTGGTTGGGCATTGTTCCACAAAATGAAAGGTTGCAGGTTTGATTCCTGGTCAGGGCACATGCCCAGGCTGCAGGTTCAGTCCCCAGTCAGGGCACATACAAAAAAAATAAATAAGTGTTTTTTAAAAAACCACTAAAAATAGTGTGATCATATGACCCAGAAATCCCTCTTCTGGGTATCTACCCAAAAAACTTGAAAACATTTATTTGCCAACATAAATGCAACCCCTAGGTGCATTGCAGCATTATTCACAGTGGCCAAGACATGGAGACACCCAAAGTGTCCTTCAATAGATAACTGGATAAAGAAGACATATATACTATGGAATACTACTCAATCATAAGAAAAGATGAAATATTACCATTTGCAATAACATGGATAGACCTTGAGAATATTATGCTAAGAGAAATAAGTCAGAAAAAGCTAAGAACCATGTGATTTCACTCATATGTAAGATATAAAACTGAAACTCATAGACACAGACAACAGTGTGGTGGTCACCAGAGGTCAAGAGGCTGCGGGGTAGTAAAAGGTAAAGAGGGTCAAATATATGTTGACAGAGGATGATCTGACTTTGGGTGGTAGGCACACAACACAATATACAGATCATGTATCCTAGAAATGTACACTTGAGACCTACATGATCTTATTAACAAATACCACCCCAATAAATTTAATTTAAAAATAAACAAATAAATATCAAAGTCAGTTGACAAAACTCTCAAAAGAAATATTCCTTTGTTTTGTGAGCACCGCTACACACTGTAAAAACAATCCCAGGCAGGCAACGACTAGGCATGCTTTCAAAAGTGGTTTCTCATTCTAAATTTAATTTGACTCATCTAGTGTATTACTATATGTTTTTTTCATTTTTCACTTATTTTGAAACAGCCTGAGTCACTATTTTGATTTAAGTTTACAAAAAAAAAAATGCTGTCTGTAGACACCTAGCAATATGAGTCATCGATGTTTCTATAACATCAATAGATTGCAATCTACATAGAAATGCAATTTATAGCTGCAACAGCTTGAGACAGAGATGTTTTCATAGCCCCATTTTCTTACAGACAAAAGGGGTTTTTAGGGGTTTCCCCTTGACATTACACAAGTATTTTGAAAGCATATACTCTGAAAGACGCTGTGCTAGACCGAAGTACAGGGTTGAATAAAACAGTCGTTAACCCTGGGGAGTTTGATATCCAGTTGAGGAAATAAAACTCATTCATTTTATTGCACATGTACTGTGTTAAGGTAACAACTGTTATGGAAAAACAGGTCATGTTCCCTTGAGAAGCATGACGGTATGCCTGTAAATAACCTAAATTCACGATACACTGCAGTAATGTTAAAACAGATTCATGCACAAGGTGGTCTGGGAGTGCAGTGAAGAGGAGGGTTGGGGAGAAGAGTCACCTGAAGGGTTGCCTGAGCTACATCTTAAAGAATGGCTGGAAGTTAGAAGTTTACCAGGTAAAGTAATTCAGAATTAACCAGGTTTAAAAATTGGATAAAAGCAATCCAGAAAGTAGAAACAGCACAGAAATGAGATGAATAAAATAGCCAGATATCTGAAAGACAGATTCTTATCATTGCCATTAAAAAGGTATCACCAGGGATTACTCAGGTTCAAAACAGGTAGAATTGCTTCCAACTCGAAGGATCTGAGAAAGGTTTCCTTGAAATGTGATATTTGAGGATGGGTGAAATCACATAAACATAAACTAACAGAGTGAGGGCAGCAATAGGAAGAGAATTCCAGGAAGAAACAATGCAATTAATTTCAGTTTTAAGTTCTGCAAATTGCAATGATATTTTAAGCAGGGCCAAGGTCCTATAGGCTCATATATATGCCTATTCCCCCTTTACAGTAATAATAACAACAATAAATAATAATTATAAAACACTATTAATTTGTGGGATTGGTTATGTCTACATTTACTCTGCCAACGGGGCCATGCATAGTTAGCAGCTACCTGTGGTACCCTGCCGCACAGTCTCTCCGACCACCTCTGGTTTCAGGCGGGCAGTAGTGAACAGCGCCATCTAAACTCAGATCCCACTCACCATGAGCATCTTCTCTCTTCCTGCCTCAGAACCTTCACTGAGTCTGTGCTGGGCAGCCCAGAAGTGCTCTAAAGCCCCAAGGTCAACTGTCAAAAAAGAGAGGGTCATATAGAGGATGATCTAGGAATTCAGGGAAGGTGTGAAGGAATCACCTGGAGGGTTGCTGAACATTTAAGGTTCATCCAGAGGTTTCAGGAAAACCTGGGCCCCCATTCATCACAGCAGCAACTTCGACCACATGCCCTCAGGTTGGATTTCCCACTCCTGTCTCACACCCCACTCCCTCACTCTTGAAATCACTTCCCAAATAAATGACTTCTGCAGGAGTTTTTGTTTTAGGCTCTGCTTTCTAGAAAGCCAAACAAAGACAAAGTGATTCATATTTTAATTATAACATATACAAGCCTTAAAGCCTAGTTAGTTTTTGAAAAATTATAAGCTGGAAATGCTGGTGAGCTAAATATATCTCTTCAAATTGTAGGGTTAACCAAATAATTTATAGCAAGTCAAATTAAAATTATTAAGCAAAATGAACAGCAATTTTTAATTTTAAAAAAGCAATAATAATGGGAAATGAAATGTAAAATGAATTTCAAAACTATACTATGGTAAATAATAATAATAAAAAATAATTATTTCTGAAAATTCAATTACCTGGGAGCTTTGCAATTGCCAAGACAATGTGTCAGCCAGATGTGGCCACAGGAGAAATTAAAATCCTTACTGAACTTTATTAATGCACTGGAGACCTTCAGACCTCCCATAGTACTTCACTAGTAGGTAAGACTTAGTCACATGTAAAGAATAAGGACTTTGGAATTGTGTATTATTTGCTGAATAAAGGACAGATTTGGATTTGTGGATTAGTTCTCAACCCACAAACTGAGAGTGTAAAAAATGTTTTCATTACACAATGCTAACTGTCGTGATGGGGATTTGGCCCAATGGAACTTGAGCAATTATAAGTTCACACCAAAAAAAATAAAAAAGTGCACGAAGCATTCATTGAATTGCCTGTTTTAAGGGGAATGAAAGTGTTTTGAAAGCTATCCTTTTGAGGAGAACTCAGGAACCAATTGTTGTTGAAACTATCAGTAGCCAAACATAATCTCTGAGGCAAACAGGACTCCCCAGAAGGCTACTGAACAAATCAAAAGCTTTGTCAAGGGAAATGAAAGGTATGTTTGTGGGTGGAAATGATGCACGAACTTTTCTCATTGATAGGGCTGGTTTTATTCATTCAGTGGCGAGTGCCCTCAGAGACACAGACAGATAACAGTATGGTGGTTACCAGAGGGAAGGGGATGGGGGGGGGGGGGTAGAAGGTAAAGAGGGTCAAATATATGGTGACAGAAGATAATTTGACTATGGGTGGTAGGTACACAATGCAATGTACAGATCATATATCACAATAATATACAATTCAAACTTATAGGACCCTGTTAACCAATGTTACCCCAATAAATTTAATTTAAAAATGAGTGCCCTGAATGACCCATATATCTTGCTAGGTACAGAAAATAAACAAGAGGCATGTCCCTATTCTTTCTCACTGAGTATACTTTTCTAGTGGGGACACAGACAATAAACAAATACACCAACAGAGACCTAGAAATGATAACAGGTGCTAGGAAGGAGAAGTATAGGGAGAGAGAATAAGGGAAGAGACCAATTGTCGATTAGAGTCAGGAAAAAAACTCTCCAGGGAAACAACATTTATGCAGAATCCTAAAGAATATGTAAGAAGGACCTCACCAGATGAAGGGAGGTATACTTGTGCACTAGTTTCACAATGCAAAGAAATCCAGTTAGCGCGTGGGAGACTTTTTTATATTAAGGAGCAGGAACATAACGAGGAAGGCCAAGAGTAAAAGAGACATCAACAGTTTCCCTAGTGAAGAGTTGACTGTGGCCTTTCTTCTTGAACCACAACTGTCAGGAAATTCAATATTCATACAGCCAGTTTTGATGCTGGATAATCATAACTAATAGGAGACTAATTTCCTGTACAGATTTAACATTGTGTTTTAAGAACAGGGTTCTAAGATGAACCCAGGGCAAGCCAGTAGATGTGAGAGATGTGCTTAGCTCCTGAGACTCAAAGGGCCATGGGTCAGAGTGGCACTGGCGGGGTTCCGTGGGGCGGCGACACCTCTGTCCAGAAGACAAGTGCAGCAGGCCCACGCTGAGGTGTGGGATTAGGTGAAGGGGGTGGAGAGGGAAGGACCTTAACAACTGCTTAGAATCTAGCAGATACCAGGCGCCGTGCAAGTTGTCTTGAGTTTCCATGTAATCATCACAGCCACCTTATGCACTAAGCACACGTACTTCCATGTTTCAGACAAGGAAAAGGAGCATCAGGGAGAGTAGGTAGGTCATGGCCTCTGAGGACACGGCTGGAAAGGAGCACTTCACCACCCTCCAGGAAAATGCCCTCTCCCCTGAACCTTTGTATTCCCCTCAAAATGTCTCCCAAAAGCAAATCATCAATATTGTTCATTAGCTAATGAATGGACCAGCTTGTGGCCATTCTGTAGTCTTTTTTTAAAAAAAGACATCCGTGTCAATAAACAAGGAGCTTATGAAATACCACTTGTGAAACAATTGGGCCAAAGGAATTTTTTTAACATCACTGTGAAAGGCAAATTTGGCTGCAGAATCTGGCAAGGACCTGCTTACCAACCAGGGTCGTGGCGGTGTTGTCTTCAGGCTGAAGGAAAGCCCTGGCTGCCAGTGTGAAGGCGCTGCTGAAAAAGGCAGGTTCCCCACCGTTACCACATCCTGAAGTTTCTTTCAGTTTGCCTTTGAAGAGCACAGCCAGTGAGCTGCCACTAGGTGTCCTCAAAGTAAAAATAATAACGAAAAAAGTACTTCCTCTCTCCTAAGAACTACCAGGGTTTGACTTTTCTGTCCACGTTCTTTCGGTCCTGGGCTTTAATGGATAAAGTAACACTTAACGATTAAACAGGAACGTGTAACCACTGTAAGTAAGAGGTTTTGGTTTTTTTTTTTAAGTAAAAAAAGGCTATTTAACATGCTCATGTTCATTTTAAATTAGGATTTGTATTACTCTGCTTCAGGAAGCCAGGCCAAGATTTCAAAAGGGCCCCGTTCTCACCCAAATTACCAGCGAAGTGGGCAGCTCTGCAGGGGAGGGAGCATCTCGGGCCGGGGGATCGCGGCTCCCAGTATTAAGAAATTTCAAATGTACAGAAACTGTGCTCAGGCAGATTTTTAACAACGAAACACCCTAAAATATAAATTAGGTGAATTGCAGCAATTACCTCTCCCTGAAATAGCACCTTCGACAGCCTTTGTTTTCTGTAGTTACCGCGGGGGCAACGAGAAAAGCAGGCTTTAGCGGGGTGTGCTCCCGGTTGGTCTTCGAAGCAAACGCAGACTTCCCTTCCCACCGTCAGTCTCTGCCCGCTCAGGGCCCCTCCTCCTCGCCCCCTTCCTATTTCCTTCTCTTTTCCTGCTCTTTCCCCCACCTGCGCCTCTTCTGTCTTCTTCCATTTTCTCCCTCAAGCAACCATTTTATATAAAAAAATCAATTTTCTGATTGTGATTTTTTATAGTGTCAACTCATCCAAGTACTTGCTCGGGTTCTAGTGCGACAGGAAAGGGGAAGAAAGAATGTTAGAACACGGATGTCTCCATTGCACCTGTCCAGAACTTAGGAAGGGAAACTGGGCTCCCAGTGGGGGCAGGGACAGGGGTGATAAAACCCAGACAGGGCTGCTCGCCTGCCAATGCTGCATGTTTTTGGAGTTTCTAATCTTGCCACAGCCAGATGACTCACACCCACTGACTGACTCTTTAGGCTCCTACAAAACACCTGGAAAGATAAACCCTAACCCAGACAGCAATCTTTCCCTCCAGGTTAGCCTTTCAAGGTAGGTAGGGGAATTTTCAGTATTTATTACCATTTTGTTCACCCAGGAGTCACAGGACTTAATCTTGATTTCAGACATTGTTGTGTCTGACAGTCAAAAACAATTTCCTGGCATGGATGGAGGCCTGCTTCTGCCTGGGGAGGGAAACTGAAATGAGTCAAACTTGACCTTATTTGGGGCCAGAAAGACCTGAGATTCCTGTGGGAGGGCTCCCTGTGGGCTTGTGGAAGCTGACTCCTCAAATCCTTGCTCCCTTCGTGCACCTCCCTGGCCTCGGTTGCCTTTTGGGGACAAGTCTTTTTTATCTCCCTCAGGGCTGACTAAGGTGACCTTTGCAAGTAAAGTCTCTGTGAATGCATGCCATACGGGAAAGAGAAAATGGGGTCCACAGAGCCTAATTTAAAACGTGTTAGCAAAATCCATAGAAACAATCATATACCAGCCTGTATGAAAATCAGAAGAATAAAGGAATCTAGAAACTACTTTTCTGAAAGTGTACTCAGGAGTCCTAAAGTAGAAACCCTGGGTATGGAAGGAAGCCATACATGCAAATAGACAACTGCCTGTTCAAGTCTTGTTTCTAATAGCTAATATTAATCAAGCATTTAAAATATTCCTGAGGCTCTGTGCAAGGGGTTCTCTAAACATTAATACTCACAACAACACTAAAAGGAGTATATTTTTTTAATTGTAATATAATTGATATATAACATTGTGTACATTTAAGGTATAAAATATGTTGCTTTGCTACATTTACATATTGAAATATGATTACCACTGTATATCATTATCATACCCATGAACAGAGAGTAAAATTGTTTGACACTTTCCTTGAAGTGAGCAGCAATTTCCTGCGACATAACTGGACTGAGGCTCTGAGCATGCCCAGGGGACCTGGGAATTGGGGGAAACTAAGTTAGAGTTTAAGATGGCAAATGAGACCATTTATTAATTTTTAGATTTTTAAAAATGAAGACACTCAATATTAATATTCCTTAGTACACAAGAGGAAAACAGACTACCTGACTATCCATCCCCTGATTTTGTCTTTCTCTCTCTTAGAAGATGATCCATATTCTTTCCCATTAAAATGGAGGAGACTCCATTTCCTATTGTAAGTTTCCGGGACACAGAGCTAGAGGGCCAAGGCCCAGAATTCGAACCCAGGAGGATCCAGTCCAGGGCCCAGACTCCTATTCACTCTGCTGGGCCGACTTGTTGCTGTTGGCACCGCTCATGCCACTGCCACAGAGACCAAGTGCGAAGGAGAAAGGGACTGAAACTTTTACATACCTGAGTGCTTTGTGTGGATGAAGGGGAACAACTGTGAGATGCCAATGGAATGGAGCAAAGCTGACTCTCATGACCAACTTTTATTAGAAACCAGCCTGTATGTGGTATTGTATCCTATTCACAAGATGTTCTCTGGGGTTGTTTGCTGCAGTGCTACTTAGTGTGCTCTAAGGACCTCTGAACAAGACCAGACCAAACACTGAGAGTGTAAAAAATCTTTGGTAATGCCACATCATCAAAGCAAAAGATCTTATATGTCTAAAAATATTTGTGTGCCATGGCTTGGAAAATTTTTGAAATGTTCTTTAAGACAAACAGTTGAAGAAGCACTACTTTATTTCATTAGGATCTTGGGAGTTGTTTCCAAATCTCCCTGACAAGGCTTATAAATCATTCAGCAAAACCCAAAATTCCTGTCTGCCCTTCAACCAGAACCTAGGTTCCCCACAGGTAGGACTTTGTTTTGGTCACTGCTCCATCCTCGGTCCCTAGCATCATGCATGATGTTCAATGAATATTTGTTGAATGACTGTGGGAAATGCCGTGGACCACTTTGAAAGTGGATCACAAGACCTGGGTGATGGCAAGTCTTCTGCTGCCAGTCTGCCTCTCCACCTTCCTGCCACTGCATCCTACACCCAGCTCACACCTCCCTCTGCCCAGAAAGAAAGGCAAAAGAAAGAATGTTCATTTCTTTTCCCAGATGTGCTTTAGAATTATTTGGGCACAACTTCTAAAAAGTTCCATTGAAATTTTGATTGACATTATTGTAAACATAAAAATTAACTTAAAAACATAACACAATTTTATGAGTTTTCTCATTCACAGGAATGATAGGCCTATTTATTTTCTTGTGTTCTTGTAAAATTCATAGTAAAATTTTACAGTTTTTGTATGGTTTCTGATTTTAGGATGCTTTCTTTTTAAACTTCCTATTATGTATGGGAAAAAATGTTCCTTTTATTTTCTAACTGTTGGTATAGAGGAAGAAAGGAATCATTTTGTGAATGGTTATTTTCTATCCATTCATTTTAAACTAAACCTTTACTAATGCTAAGAATTTTTCATTTGCCTACCTTGGACCTAATATATTATCAACAACTGATCATTTTTCTTCCTCTGGTTTTACCTATTTTTC
>VMDR010012845.1:0-25915 GCA_007922815.1 Macrotus californicus | reverse complement strand
ATCTAAATATGTAAAGCAAATCTTGATGGACATAAAGGGAGAGATTAACAGAAATACAGTTATAGTTAGGGATTTTAGCACACAATTGACTTCAACTTGAATGGATAGATCTTCCAGGCAGAAAATCAACAGGGAGATAGCAGCCTAAATGACACACTAGACCAAATGGATTTAATTGATATCTTTAGAGCATTTTACCTCAAAGCAACAGAATATGCATACTTTAAGTGCACATGGAACGTTTTCTAGGATAGACCACAGATTAGGACACAAAACATGTCTCAATAAATTCAAGATTGAAATCATATCAAGCATCTTCTCTGACCACAATGCTATGAAACTAGAAATCAATCACAAGAACACTGAAAAACATGTAAAAGCATCGAATCTAAATAACATGTTATTAAACAATGAATGGATCAACAATGAGATCAAGGAAGAAATCAAAAGATACTTTGAAACAAATGGAAATGAGGACACAATAAACCAAAGTCTGTGGGACACTGGGAAAGCAATCCTGAGAGGAAAATTTATAGCATTATAGGCCTATCTCAGAAAAAAAAAAAGAAAAAGCTCAAATAAACAATCTGAAGTCACACTTGAAGGAACTTGAAAAAGAACAACAAAGCCCAAAGTGAGTAAAAGGAAGGAAATAGTAAAGATCAGAGCAGAAATAAATGAAATAGAGTCTAAAAAAAGGTACAAAAGATCAGTGAATCCAAAAACTAGTTCTTTGAAAAGATAAACAAGATTGACAAACCTGTAACCAGACTCATCAAGAAAAGAAGAGAAAGGACCCAAATAAGTAAAATCAGAAATGAAAGAGAAGAAATACAATTGACACCAGAGAAATACATAGGATTGTAAGAAAATATTATGAACAACTATAAGCCAGCAAATGAACAACCTGGATGAAATGGATATATTCCTAGAAACATACAATCTTCCAAAATTAAATCAGGAGGAATCAGAGAACCTGATGAAATTGAAGCAATAATCAAAAAACTCCCAACAAACAAAGCCATGGACCAGATGGCTTCACAGATGAATTTTACCAAACATTCCAAGAAGAACTAATAACTCTCCTCCTCAAACTATTTCATAAAATTCAAGAGGAAGGAAGGCTCTCAAATTCATCTTACAAAGCCAACATTATCCTAATTCGAAAACCAGTTAAAGATACTAGAAAGAAACAAAATTATAGGCCAATATCCCTGATGAACATAGATGCTAAAATCCTCAACAAAATATTAGCAAACCAAATACAGTAATGCATCAAAAAGATCATACACCATTATCAAGTGGGATTTATTCTGGGAATGCAAGGTTGGTACAACATTCACAAATCAATAAATGTGATTCACCACATAAAATGAAGGATGAAAACCACATGATCATATCAATAGATGCAGAAAAAGCATTTGTTAAAATCCAACACCCATTTATGATAAAAACTCTGAGCAAAGTGGGAATAGAGGGAGCATAGCTGAATGTAATAAAGGCCATATATGACAGATCCACAGCCAACATCATACTCAATGGACAAAAACTACAAGCACTTCCCTTAAGATTGGGAACAAGACAGGGATATCCATCTCTTTCAACTCTCTTATCCAACACAGCACTGGAAGTCCTAGCCACAGCAATCAGACAAGAAGAAGAAATAAAAGGCATCCAAATTGGAAATGAGGAAGTAAAACTGTCTTTATTTGCAGATGACATGATACTGTACATAGAGAACCCCAAAGGTTCCACCAAGAAGCTACTAGAACTGATAAGTGAATTCAGCAAAGTAGCAGGACACAAAATTAATATCCAGAAATCAATTCATTTTTATATGCCAATATTGAACTAACAAAAAGGAACATTAAGAAAACAATCAGAGAACCTGGTAGTAATTTCATTCACAGTTGCTTCAAAAAAAAAATAAAATACCTAGGAATAAACCTAACCAAAGATGTAACAAACCTTTGAAGAAGATACAAGTAAGTGGAAGCACATAACATGTTCATGGATAGGAAGAATTGACATCATTTAAATGTCCATACTACCCAAAGCAATCTGTAGATTCAACACAATTCCTATTAAGACTCCAATGACATATTTCACAGAACTAGAACAAATATTTCAAAAATTTATATGGAACCACAAAAGGCCCCCCACACAGGAATAGCAATCCAGAGAAAGAAGAACAAAGGTGGGGGAATCATGCTACCTAATATCAAACTATATTACAAGGCCATAGTAATCAAAACAGCCTGGTACTGGCATAAAAACAGACATGTAGATCAATGGAACAGAATAGAAGGCCCAGAAATAAACCCATGCCTTTATTGTCAATTAATATTTGACAGAGGAAGCAAGCACATATAATGGGCTAAAGACAGTTTATTCGATAAATGGGAAAATTGGGACAGATACGTGCAGAAAAATGAAACTAGACCACTTTCTTACACCATGCACAAGAATAAATTCAAAATGGATCAAAGACTTAAAATGTTAGACCCCAAACCATAAATATCCTAAAAGAAAACAGGTAGCAAAACCTTGGACATTGCTCATAGAAATTTTTTATCAGATATATCTCCCCAGGCAAGGGAAACAAAAGAAAAAAAATAAACAAATGGGACTACATGAAACTAAAAAGTTTTTTCACAGTAAAGGAAATCATCAACAAAATAAAAGGACAACCCACAGAATGGGAGTACATATCCACTGATACATCTGATAAAGGGTTAATATCCAAAATTTATAAAGTACGTACAAAAAAAACACAACCCTATTAAAAAATGAGCAAAGGACCCGAGTAGACACTTCTCCAAAGGACATTCAGATGGCAAATATACATATGAAAATATGCTCAACATCACTAATCATCAGAGAAATACAAATTAAAACCACAATGAGATACCATCTCACACCTGTCAGAATGGTTCTCATCAATAAATCAACAAACACTAAGTGTTGGCAAGGATGTGGAGAAAGGGGAACCCTTTTGCACTGTTGGTGGGAATGCAGACTGGCTCAGTCACTGTGGAAAGCAGAATAACTCAAAAAATTAAAAATGTATCTGCCTTTTGACCCAGCGATCCTACTTCTGGGAATATATCCAAAGGAATGCAAAAGACTAATTTGAAAGAACATAAGCACCCCTGTGTTCATTGCAGCATTATTTACAATCACCAAGGTATGGACGCAGCCCTGTGTCCATCAGTAAATGAGTGGAAAAAACAACTATGGGATATTTACACAATGAAACTCTACTTGGCTATAGAAAAGAAGAAAATTTTACCCTTTGCAACAGTATGGATGGACCTGGAGAACATTATGCTAAGTGATATAAGCCAGTCAGAGAAGGACAAATACCATATGATTTCACTCATATATGGTCTCTAATGAACAAACTGAACTAACAAGCAAAACAGAGACAGACTCATAGATGGAGAGCAGATGACATCTAGTGTGGTGGTAGGGAGATTAGGGGATGGAGGGGTTGAGCAAAAAGGAAGAAGGACTCATGGACATGGACAACAGTGGGGTGATTGCTGGGGGAGGGGGTATATGGGGACTAAATGGTGATGGAAAAAAATACCAAAAAAATAAAGTGATGAATTACATACAAAATAGGTTATTGTCCAAAAGGCCTGTAAATGTTTTAGTTATATGTTCCATGAGATAGTAATTGTTTGCATCTTTACTTGGACAAATATTTTCATGGTCACCTTTGCTCCTAAAGAGTTGTAAAATATACAGTCAATAGAAAGTCACACCCAACATGGCCATGAGAGAACATCCTGTAATTAGAGGCCTGTTTCCAATTGTTGGATATTTTTTCTGACAATAGATAGAGCTTTTAGTAAGAAAGGAACTTTATATCTAGCATGCAGGAAACTATGGTAATGAAATCATGTTTGGACATAAAAAATATTATAACACACCAGCAGAAAAATGGGTTAAAATCAACAAGTCCAAATAGAAGAGACAAAAATGACAAATAGACATACTAAAACATTTACTATCACAAGGCATTTAAGAGATGCTAATAAGGTATCAGATTCCCCAAACAAGTTAATAACATAGGTTTAAATAGTGACATACAAAGTTAGCAAAACTTAGGGAAATAAACATGTCCATGATCAGCATATTGGAGTATAAATTGAGAGTAGGCCCCTGGCTCATAGTCCAGCCCTTAGGGTTCTCGTTCATTGTATATTGTACTACACATCCATGCTCAAGAGTAGAACCCAGGGAACTTTCACTCCTCTCCCACAACATGCAGCTTGTGTTAGGGCTACCACTGTAGTACTCCCAAGTCTATAAGGCAGAGTGGTCCCCAGAGCATCCATAGTTGGCTTCCAACAAAGAAAAATTGTTTAGCTGCACAACTCTGAGGAGTCACTGTTGAAAATGCTCATAGAAGGGGGAAAATTTGCCGTGCCTTGGAATTAGGAGGCTGGTGCCCTTGCCTTGTGTCTGCCACTTTGTTTTGTGCCCTTTTGCCTTATTGCAACCCCACTCCCCAGTTCTGTGTCCCTTCTCATCCTACTCCCTTCTCATCTCCCTCCTGCCACACACACACACACACACACACACACACACACACACACATGTCATACTCTCCTAGCAACTCTTTTCTAGCAGATCTGAACTATTCATTCACATGCTGTTTCCTGATTTCTGTTAGTACTTGCAAGGGCGTTTGCATTTCAAAAGAAAATTTCTATTTCACACATATCGGGCGATACGTAACTCAAGTCTCTGCTATTAGAATTCCAAACTTTCACTGGATGGGAAAGAAAAAAAATCAGACTGACAGAGGAAGTCAGTGCTTTAATGAAGCCAAACACAGAAGTGCTGTATTTTCCAAAATATGCTGTACAGTTGAGGAATTCAAAATTGAATCATTTTGTCTTTAGGATACTTTGCTCCTTGACCTTCAGGACCAAATTTTGATGTTAGGCAAACACCGTTAAGCATAACAAAGGAGGGCTTAGCTTACCATTTTCTATTATCATGTTGAGTACTGAGTATACTCAGTTGAATGACATATCATACATATGGTCCTTAGAATTCAGAATGCTATGACATCTACTAGTATCAGTGAATTTTAAATAATTATATAAGAGGAAACAGCAAAGATAACATTTATTAAATGCTTACTATGTTCTAGATACTGTTCTAAATAATTTACATGTGTTTACTCATCCCCAGCTTGAACCAAAGAAAAACAACACCATAAGGCATATCCTATTACTATTCCCATCTCATAGAAAACTAAAGAAACTTGCCCCAAATCATCATGCAACTGGTAGATGGCAACACATTTTATCATTAATAGAAATCTATCTGTCTATCTATCTATCTATCTATCTATCTATCTATCTATCTATGCATGCCAACAGGTGGAGGCAGTTGTTCTGGTGGTGCAAGGGAATCTGCAGATAATGGTGTTACCCTAATGGTGATTAGTAGACTCACAATTCAGGCAGAGGCATTTCTGCTTTATTTTGTCTCCCTCTCACCCAGATGTGTAGTGCCAATTTGCTGCCATTGCCATGTTTACTTCGCCTCTGCCAACAAGTGCAGTTTGCGGGTGAGTGATTCTGGTGGAAGTGACAGCGCCCAGGGTTGCCCTTTGCAGGAGCACTCCTGGCATCAGCTCTGAGCTTCCTATGCACCTCCAGAGCTCCAGACAGAGCTAAAGGGTGCAAGCACCAGCAGTCTTGCCACCAGACTATCCAGAGGCAGCATCTGAGAAGTGTGATCCGGCAGTTGGCAAACCTTCCAGGAGCATCCCAGCAGAATCCCCAGCAATAAATCGTGGCCTCTGACAAGTCAGAAGACTGCCAGACGGGCTCAGAGTAGGCAGAGACAGATACTGTTGATTCTCTCAGACTGTAAAAAGGGAAACCCTGATGTCACTGGCAGACAGGCTCTGGAAAGAGAGGACCAGTTGTGGGGGTTGATGCTTCCCATTGTTACCTAGTTGCAAACTGTTCTATTCCTAAATCAGGAGTATCTTGAAGCAACATGTACAACCTAGGTATGTGGGTTTCCACTGTTTTCAAAGTCAAGAACCTGGAAGAATCGTTTGTGTTAGGTGAGCTTTGAGTATTGATCCTTGCTGCTTTTCCAGAAAAAAAACTTTTTCAGAGCAGCTTGCTGCAATTTCTTCAAGAGAACAGCTAGGTTAGCCTGTGAATCTTCTAATTTGTAAAGGTTTTAATAGTTAAAGGACAGGGAAAGGAAGAAACAGAGAGGTAGGGTGGTTTTACAAATGAGTTTTCATGCTTCCGGGTGTTTCGGGATAAAAGTGATTGCATTATTTTCATGCATTTAAACAGATGCAAGTTGAATTTCTGTGATGATTTTGTTCTTTTGTTTGCCTTATGCACCAAGCACCAAAGGAGATCAGAGATTAGCGAGGACACCAGTGATTCTTGTGAAACAGGAAGGAATAAAGAATTCTGATCTAGAGTGGTGGGGGCAAAACAGGAACAACTGTAGTTAAACAATATTTTTTTTAAAAGAAAAAGAAAAAGAAATTCTGATCTGGATACGAGAGTGGGCCGAAAAAGAGATTCTAGATTCTCTATCAATCATCAAGGAGGAAAGAGAGGATCATCCACCCTGAAGGATTTAGACATTCATTTGAATCAGATTTTCTCTCCAGATAATACCCCAAAGTTCCTGTTCTGCAATTCCAAGTCTCCTGTTCCCTGTTTGCTTGTCTGTTTCTTTCGCCGTAGCAAAGCTTCATACCTTCTAGTCTTCTGTTCTCATTTCCACATCAAAACTGTTGCTCTGCAAAGCTGAATAATCTCATATTTCACATTCACCAGAGTATCCTTACCCCTTTTTATAATGTATAGTATCTCCCTGAAGGTTCTTTTTATTTTCTGGTAACTTGCCAAAGAGAAGAAAAAAGCAACATTGGCTTTCTCTAAGCTTCGTGTCACATGAATTCACCTCCACTTAAAACACAGTGACCGTGATAACTCATGTTTTCACACCGCCCTGGCAAGGAGAGATCTTGTGTTAGTTTATATGCTAACACTAGCAAGCCTTTAGCAACTCCGTATACTTAAGAAATCAACCAATGATGGTGACATCCCTAAATTGCTTATCAAAATCAATGAAATCTAAGAGCAACATCTCCTATCCACTAACATTAGCATTTTTACACTAAATCAACATTTTTACACTAAATACCCTGTTTTCTGAAGTTAAAGAGCAAAGTGCTTTAGTTAACCAGATGTCCTAGTTAAAAGAAATTGTATTATACACTATGTGGATGATCGATTTTCAAGAAATTGCAGTACAACAGAATGCTCTTAATAGCAGCACTAGGCTGAAAAATCTAATTTTTATTGTTATGGCAAAGGTAATTTGGGATCTTTTAGTATCTCAAAGTCATCATGATGAATTTAGGTAGCATCTCTCTCTGGCTAGTGGATAGAGAGTCATCTTGTCAGTCAGAAGACCAGAGTTCTAGTCCTGGCTTGGCCAACTAGCAGCACTACTAGGTAAGCCATGCCTTCACTTCCTGAGCTGTAAAACAAGATGATTGGACTGGACATCCCTCAGGTCTACACCAGCTCTAATTGTCTGTGCCTATGTTATCCGCATATACCGGGAGATGTGATTGTTGAATACGTTTCCAGCTAATGGAGTGCTATGTTACCTAAACATTACTTTAAAACCCAAAGATCATAACATACCTAACCTCTTAAAAATAAATCATTAGCAGTAACAGTAGAAAAACATCTAGAAACTTGAAAGCCGACATGCTTTGAAACATATCTTGAATCAAAGACTGTGCCTACACAATATCCAGATCTCCTGTTTGGGGGGAAAAAATAAAGGAAATTGTGTTCAATGTCTAGTATTTACATACACAATTGAAAATTAAATTTACCAGAATCCAAAGAAACCTCAGTTATTGAAGGTGACAAATGAGAGATGCTGTTACGTTCATCCCTGGAGAAGTAGAGGATCCATTTAGACACCCGTTCAGATGAGTTATGACGGTAATTAAGCAAAACACTGAAGCAAGTCAGGCTTCAGAGGATCTTCAGGATCACCAAACCCAGCCCTGGCTTTTACAGACTTTGGCGGCTGAGGTCCACAAAGGTAGAGCTTCATTCATTTTACTTAATAAGCATATACATAGAAACTATCATTCTAGTGCTGTACATATACTAAATCATTCTTATTCTTATGGTAACCGTATATACCAACACTGCTGTTATCTCCATTGTACATATGAGAACACCGAGGCCCTGAAATATTTAGCTACTTGCCAAGATCAAAGAGTTAGTAAGTGGCAGAGTTAGAATTTGAACACAGTACTAGAGTTTAGCTTATGACCATGGGTAATGTGTTTTGACAGAGGGAAAATAGTCTGCAGTAACTTCGCAATACACGTCAATGCTAAGAGGCTGTGAAAATGTCTTAGGGCCACTGGTGGCCATGACCTTTCCCTGGGAGGTAACAACAGACATTGGCCAATTAAGCATATGAATCAACTGTTGTTAACCAAAAAACAAAGGGGATAAGTAAAATGGGTACCTCCATGTTAGAAACCTTGTGTATTAAGTCAAAAAAAGAAGAAAAACTAATTGCAATATTGCAAAAGATAACTTTTTAATAAGAAAAAATAATAAAACACAGAGAATGGCTCTAGCAGGACCAAAAGAGCAGTATAGACACTATAATATAGTTATTTCCTAGAACCCTCCTTCTATCCCAGACCTGCCCTGCACAAGAAGCAGCGCAGAAAATAAAGCCAACACTGGCGTTAAGTTGGCACCGGGAAGAGCTCGAGGTGAGAGGAGGGCCCCAGAGTGACTTATAGCTCCGCCCTCTCTGAAGGTGGGCCTCATACAGGTCGCCCAAGCCCTCTGGGCCTCTGTTTTCACAGCTCTGTCCTTGGGAACAGTGGGGTTAGGCAGTACCGGCACCGACTTCACGGCTGCGTACTATGAGGACAACGGTGTCTGCACTGCCTCCGTCAGAAGTAGTCTGAAGCTCTGTCCTCACCTGCAAATGGGATCAGAAATAATTTTTAAAATGTCTGCTCTGCGCATTGACATTTGCTCGATCAGTAAAAGTTTTATGCAAATATGAGGTAATAATTACAATAATAGAATGATTGAAATTCTTCTCAAGTAGGCTTCACAACGGTTCCTTTTCTGTTTAATTTGGAGGCCACCACAGTAATAACCCAGGTCACGTCAGCCTTTTGTGGGAGGATGTTCAGTTTCCCACCCTCAAACTCATCTTCACCAAGCCATTCTCTTTTCCCCCCAACTCTGATAAAGCCAGCTGAGTGCAAAACTGTTAAGTTCAGGAAAGATAATTATATACTTTTGTGGCTGCATTATAGATTGTCCGAAGAGCCTGAATTTGCTGGCAGACCAGCATATTTGTATGATGCTCTACAGTGGAAAAAAACAGAATTCTGAAATATATGATTCCATTTTAATAACACAGTAATTTTATAAAACAGGTAAAATATAGTAGTGAATTTTACCTTTTGCTGTATTTTACCTTTGAGGAATGTGATGTCCAGAGAGATTAAGTGATTTTCCCAGACTGTTTTATATCAGTTCAGTCAGGCAGACTGACTTGACATGAAAAACCTCCCATATCAAACCCATCAAATCCCCTACTCCCCGAGGACAGCAAGGACTGGGAAGTGCAGAGCCAATGTGAAGGAATGAAAATCCGCACGTGAAAGGATGAGAGAATTTCTTGATTTTCTGAAATCAAAGAAGTGGTGCCAATGCCGAGAGGCTCACAGGAAAAGTCCTGGGCAAACGCCCACAGAGGAGGGGAGTCCAGGAGTCTGGTCCAGGGAGAGGGTACAGCAAGGAAGTTTAGGATCCTCTTGGAACTGTAGGTAGAAAACATGAGAGCTGAAAATCCAGGCTTTTATAGTATGTGTGGGTATGAGGTTTGTGGATCCCTCCAGCTAGTTACCCAAAACTGAGAAAGTGACTTGAAAACCTGAGTCCAAAGAAATCATAAGGCTCCTACAGATGAGTATGTTGGCATATTCCCACACCTCCAGGCACACAGAACTCCAACAGAAAGCATTTTGTGCTGAAGATGACGCTCAAGTATAACAATTACACGAACCAGCATGCTGGAGAGACAGCAGACCCTACAAGAGAGGGCACCTGCACACCAAGAGCCAGAGATAACACAACAGCCTGAGAGACAAACTATGTCTACAGTGTCCACATATAAAGGAATAAACGGAGAAGCAGGATATTTTTAAAGGGGAGACAGAAAAGGTAGATTTGAGAAATAAGTAAATAAATAGAATTCTAGAAATGAAAAATATAGTCACTGATATGAAAAGCTGCAGGTATGGTTTAAATAACAGCTAGATACAACTAAAGATAAAGTTAGTGAATCAGAAAGCAAATCTAAAATCTGACGTGAATGGGTTACATACCTACTAAAAGACAAGAGTTATGAAGTTGATTTTAAGAAACTAGCTAAATGCTGTTTACAAGAGACAAAGTTAAAGCAAATCTAAAAATAATATTGCTATGATACAGAAACTCAGCAAGGAAGGAATAATGGAATGGACAATATAAAAGAGAGCAAAAAGAAAGAATTGAAATTTTGTTTTGTTGTCTGAGTTTCCGAAGAAGAAAAGAAGAGAATGAAGAGAAAACATTGGAAAAGACCGTGAGTATGATTTTCCAGAATGGGAGAAAGCTGTGATTCCAGAGGTTGCAGAGGCACACCAAGTTTAGCGCAAGATAAAAAATAAATGAACCCACATCTAGATCCCTATAGTGAAACGTCTGAGTATTAAAACCCGCAAAAGGTATCAGAGAGAAACAACAGGTTACTTACCCGGGAAGCACAGCAGAGTGTCTGTCGGCAGCCATAGGCGCAAGTTTGAAGTGGAACAAAAACCTTAAACGGGCTGAGGGAAAGTCAGTCCACCAGGAGTCCCGTAAGTAGCTCAGACACCCTTAAAGAACGAGGGCAAAAAATGACTGTATTCACTACTCCAAGTCCATGTTAAGAAAGTTATAGAAGGATATACATTAGCAAAATGAAAATTTAGGGTGGAAGGAAAAAAAGAGTAGAAAAACAAGATGTAAAAATAAGTACAGATATTGGTAAACATACTGTTAAATCTAAATAGTTGTTGCCTATTTAAAAAAATGATAATGACCCGTGGGGGTTGGGTTTAAATCAATTCGCAACTAAAATTTTAGGCAATAATAACACAAAAGAGTGAAACTGTACTGAATCCTTCTGTTGTTTAGAAGCAGATAAAGATACTGGTTAACTTTAATATGCACTTTAAAAATGTAACGGCATGAATGTGTCAAAACACATGTATCTATTCTGCCGTTGCTGGACATTTAGGTTGTTTCCAGACTGGAGCTACTATGAATAATATTGCTGTCCACATCCTTGTGCACTTCTTTGGGTACACACATTACACTATATGGCAGTGGAAATAAATAAAATACAGCAATTCACAACAAATTAATCTCATAAGTAAGAATATGTGCTCTACGATCCCATTTTTTAAAAAAGTGCTACAACCAGCAAAACTAGTTTATTGTTTCGTTGGAAGTTTCAACAGTGGTTATCTTGAAGGGGGAATGAAGAGGTAGTGGCTGGGAGGGACATCAAGGTGGGGTCAGGGGAGCTGCCGAAAGACAAAAGTTATGCAGTTGATTTTAAGAAACTAGCTACACGCTGTTTATAAGAGACCCAGTTAAATACACAGAGGGTTCAAAATGAAGGCTAGGATACATACTGGCTTTCTCTTGTCATTGTAACAAATTACCACAAACCTGGTGGCTTAAAGGGAAGCAACTGTATTATCTGACAGTTTGGTAGGTTAGGAGTCCAGCATGGCTCTCGCCGAGCTAAAATGGAGCTGTGCGCAGGGCTGCATGCCATTTGCACGGCCCCGGGCCTCCGCCAGCTTCTAGAGGCTGCCCACGTTCCTTGGGTTGCGCCCGCCTTTCCCTCCCGCCCTCAAAGACTGCAGCGTGGACTTAGCACTTCCCACATCGCATCTCTCTGACCCGACATGCCTCTGTCATTACATCTCTTTTGACTGACTCTCTTCTTCCGCCTCCCCCTGCTGCTCTGAAGGATCATCGTCATTACATTACCCAGGGTAATCTCCCTATTTTAAGGTTACCTGGTTAGCAGCCTCGATTCCATCTGCCCTTTTAATTTCCCTTTGCAGGGTCCCATACCACACACCCACGTTCCAGGCACTAGGACGTGGACATCTTTGGGGGATCATTGTCCCGCCTGCCACAGAAGTACCAGGCAAAGAGTCACCGACCACAGCTGATGTAGTGGTAGTGATGTCAGCCATGATAGTGTTTGTCAAACTGCATTAGTAGGGAAAGGGAGAAACTACTTACTGGAGAAGTCTGCCAAGAAGACGTACAAATGTAATCGGTCTGATAAGAGTTAAAGCCAGGACTCGGACCCAAGTTTTGTGCCTGCCGGTCCACTGTCCCACTCACAAACCCGCTGAAGAGCGCAGACCAGCAGGAGGCTCCACCTGAAGCCCGCCGTGCAAGTGCTGGTAACTTTCTTGCCCCCAGTGAAAATACTAATTATGACCCAGACCACAGGGCTATTGTAAGAAATACCTCAGGTTTGAGGCGCACTGCAGCTATCATATAAATGTTAAATAAAAATAATATTTCCTGTATCCTTACTAGGGGTGGGCAAATCCAGATGTATATTGTACTTTTCACATATTTCAAAATATTTTCAAATGTTTTGGTTTGGGTTCAATAAAAACCTCAAGTACATTTTGCCAAGTGCTTTTTCCATTAATTATTCAATCCATTTGTATTTCAAGGGAAATTCAGTCCACATGTTTCTAATTCATTTAGCACTAACTCATCAAAATATTGCTTCTTCCAATGCTATTTTCTGTCCAAAAGGCTTTTCAATCCCTCTCCTCTTTTTTTTTATTTCTTAGAAACAAAAAGATACAGTTTCCCCAAGGCAAACCCTAGTAAACTGCCAGAAAGTTTACTAAACATTGCATCTAGTGCTCTTTGAGTTTGAAAGTCTTCTGTCAATCTGTCCTGGTCCATGTCACCTCTCTCAGCTACTCTCTGGCTTCCTTGTCTTTTCATTTCCCTTGACCAGGGTGGCTTTGCTTACACGGACCCACTGCAGATCCAGGGTTTCTGTCACCAAGGTCCAGGCCCGCAGATACCCTAATCCTCTTATTGAACCCCTGCCCCTTAATAAAAACCGTCCAAGGCTGGGCCAGTGAAAGAATGGATTCATACTGCCTTCCCAAATACTCTCATGGGATCTCTGGCCAGTCTTAAATATAGGAACGGTAAAAAAATCTGGCCCTGGCTGGGTGTTGATTGAATTGTTGTTGTGTACACCAGAGCAGTGAGGATCGGTCGCTGGTCAGGGCACACATGGGAGGCAACCGATCGAAGTTTCTCTCTCATATCACTGTCTGTCTGTCTCTCAATCATTAAAAACATATCTCTGGGCCCTGACTGGTGTGGCTCACTGGGCCGGTGTCGTCCCACAAACCGAAAGGTGGCTGGCACCTGTCTGGGTTGCAGGCCAGGCCCGCGTTTGGGGGCGTGTGAGAGGCAGCTGATCAATGTCTGGCACATGGATGTTTCTCTCCCTCTCTTCCTTCCTCCCTTCCTCTTTCTCTAAAAAAATAAATAAATAAAATCCTTTTTACCAAAAAGCAAAAAACATGTCTTTGGGTGAGGATTAAAAACAAACCTGAGCTTTTTAAGTGTGTACATGTGGGTGATGTCTTACGCGTGACTACAGTTGCCTCGACTCAAGAGTGCCCGAAGTGTGAGGTCCTCAGCAGTGTGTTCACTGTGAGTGCTCCCGGAACAGCACAAGCTGGGCCTGGGCGTGAGTTCGCACATTACTTAGGGAGCATGCTCGCCCAAAGGTTTAACCTGAGTCTAATCGTGAGATTGTGGAACATTCTACAAGACATCTCTGGACCCTTCAAAAGTGTCATCGATGTTATAAAAGACAAATAAGCGCCCTTGGGGAACTCTTCTAGAGTAAAGGAAATTAAAGAGACCTAATAACTAAGTGTAATATGTTATACTTGATTGGATTCTGGAGTTTAGAAAAACATAAGACAATTATAAAACAATTGGAGAAATTTGAATACGTTACATTTCTTGGGTATGATAATGATATATATATCAAAGTGTTCATATATACATACATAGGTATGTGTATACACACATGTACATTTTGTGTATATATACATATACATGCAAGAGAGTAAGTATAGCAAATGTTAACACTTGGTGAATCTACATACACCTACCCGCACACAGACACCCATGCCCACAACTATATATTATACACACACACAGATAGATGTATATTCCCTTGCACAGGCACCCATATACACCATGCACCCACACCCACACACACAGGAAGTGTGTAGGAGAGTCCTCTCTGCTAGTCGGCACAAATCCATTGCAAACCAGAATTCAGTTTGCCCTTTTCTACAAGCATAAACATTTAGATCTTTGAGGTTAACGTTCACAACCTGATGCCGAGTTTAATATGCAGAAATATTAGCTGTTGATAATAATATTGCAAAGAAGTATCACTGCTGTGTGTACAGGCACACGTTGTAAAGCAGGAACACTCAGGGCTTACTGCAGTGATGGGCTTCTGAAAATCTAAGGACCACCTAGTTTTCATCATATGTACAAAGAAGCTTTAAGAGATTTCCAAAGTGCCGCAAGTACTGACTGAGTATTTTGTTTATTAAGAGAAACCTCTAGCACGTCATTGCTAATAATGCCTGTGGCACTTTGTACCCAGAAATTCACAGTAGCCAGAAGTCCCGCAGTAAAAAGGGAGTCTCTTCATCAGTCACACCCATTAGGTGTTAACACGTGTAGAGGCTGCTCCTTGAGAAGCTCAACGCACTGGAAAGATATTTAAATAATCCCTGTAGGAACCAGAAAAAGGAAAGAAAGAACGGAAAGCTAGCCGCGGAGCGGTGACCGGGCTTGTGCACGTGAAAGATTGCCGCAGGCGGCCCCCCAGAGGATGAAAGCAGAACTGCCCTGCCTTCTGCTGGGAGCAGAACCCGCCTCCGCAGCGACTCTTGTTTTGGAAGGGGGTTTGGGACATCTCTGGTTTATGGGACACAATCCTACACCTGGTGGTCCTAGTTAGGTGAGAGATTTTGTGTAAAAATAATCCTGCTTTGGCTTTATTCAGCACAATAAAACCACTAAGACGTTTTCCCAGATGAAGTATTTCTACAGACACATTCAAAATGTTAATCCCCATTTTTATATGCATTTTTCATGACTCCTAAGAAGTTTACCAGGTTGGGAAGTTTGCAAAAATTGGTCCCTTGACAAAGTCATGGGATGCATTTCACCACAACAGATTTGTTTCCACATGAGCCCAAAGCACTTTCATAACGCCCCTGACCAGGGACATCACAAACAGGTCAGATACTGTTACCCTGGCCTCACCTGTGAAGGCCAGGGTCTCACAGTGACTTTCAAAAGCTACCAGATTCTGAGCTCGTGCTGTCCAGAGTGTTATCTATGCCAAAAACTCTGTAATAGAAATTTCTGTTACTGAAGCCAAGAGGGCAGTTTTATTCTACAAATACAAAATAAAACAATACATGTTATACCACAGATGAATATGTGAGTAATTCTATAGTACAGGACTGGCTATGTGGGACAGTCAGCTGAAGTGTCTGCAGAATCTTCCCTGCGAGATAAAAACGTGAATTCAGGAGAGCTTTGCTCTTTCACAGCTCGGTGTCACAGAAAGAATTCAGGCTTGGATTTGAATTCTAAAGTCACCATTACTGTTTATGTGGCCTTGAGAAGCATCGTTTAGTCTCCGAGCTTCACCCCTTCCTCACCTGTGAGGTTCCGCACTGCGACCTCGCTGTGTTTTTACAAGGAGGGAGACATCTTTTGGTTGCTCACGTTTAACTAAATTAATTCGGCCTTATCCTAACACGCTTCATAGCAGAGCTCACCTGCCTATCCTGGCCCCTTAGAATAGAACAGCATACTCTCTTCTGTAGTTCAAGTACCAGCCATCCCCATGAGTACACGTGAGTACTTTAGGTGCAACCAAAGAGCGAACCTGCAGCCCTTGTCCATGTCCTGTATCACACTAGTAAAAGTGTCAGGCAACAGCACATATGATTAATGCTGTTGAAATAGGCAGGAAATTATTCAGGTGGATTCAATCAACCCAGCCAAACATATAGGTAGCTTATTAAAATTTAGACAAAAGTCTACAGGCACTTAATACATAACGATGACTCTAGGCCTAAATTAAGAGTACTCCCCGCCCCCCCCCCAGCCCCCCAGCCCCTCCAACTCACTGCCTGGAAGCCACCACTCTTCTTACAGCTAGAATTATTGACCTGAATTTCAGCTTTTTTTTTACCTCTCTGAAAGTAAGACACGTGACCTTTCTAAGCCCCCAACCCAAAGCCCTTGCTGAAACACTGTGCTATTGAGTTTGCCCTTGAGGCTGTCTCTTAGCCAAGCAAAGGCAACGTGAAATTGACGTGCTGCTTATTCTCAGCGACACCCTCAGACCTCTGAGCTCGGGGGTTTGGGAGAGAAAGAGGCACAACGTGCCTGTAATGGGGCTGGGGAAGGTAGTTCTCTGGACAAAGGATCGCGCACCTGGCTCACGGGGGCGGGGGGGGGGGGGGGGGGGGGGGGGGGGGGGTGAAACTCCACCTTAGGTATTTACAGCAGCCATTGAACGGAACACAAGGTGAAGTGCTTTTTGAAGATAAACGTATCTGGGTCACTCTTTTTGCAGCAGGAAGTATGCCTTCTTTCCTTCCCACGCTTTAGGGTCACGGTACCTAAGTTTAGGAGAGACGCCCCAGCCTGAAATTCCCTGTTACCATGAAGCCATTCATGCCTTTCAAAATCAGCCCAGAGAGCTGTGTAACAGGGCAGTAAACGTTCTGTTTCATGTCCCAGTTCTGCGCTTTACCAGCCGTAGGAACCTACTGAGAGCAAAGTGACCTGTCTGCATAGAGCGCCTCCCATTCAAGGAATAGCAGGTGTGTTTGTGGCATATCTGTATATATCTATATAGATCTATGGCTGATGATCTCAGCTAGAAAAGTAAACACAAGGCCAAAGGCAGCAGTATTAATTGACACATCTATCGTAGACTCTGTGTCAGGGTGAGGGATAGACGCAATCCGGTGCCGTGGGAAATGCGACTGCGTTCCAGTCCCATTTCTGTTATTAGAACTGCCTAGGTCTCCATTTTTCTCATCAGTAAAATGATGATACCAGACTAGATCAGCATTTTCCAGACTGTGTTCCTTGGAGCAGTTTACATGTCTTTTGCATTCCTACCCTTATTCCCACCTCCACAAAAAACGACCCATCCGTGGTGAAGTTCATTTGAAAACAGTCTTCCGTACCAATTTATCTTGTGAACATTCAAAAGGGGTCTTTATTATTTGGCATTTCCCAAAATTACTGTCCCACAAAATTATCTTCTGGACGAGAGGGAAAAAAGTTTGTAACCAACAGCATACTGTATCTGCCCTAGAGCGAGGCTTTTTAAGCTTGAGTTTACTGCAGCATTATTTGGTTGCTAGATTTTCTGAGCTCAGAAAATGAGCAGTTTCAGCCTCCTGCATTAGCTATTTTCTCCTCAGTTAATAGCAAGTTCTATCCTCCAAGCTGCCATCTGGCTTCAGAGGGCTTCCTGAGTCATTCACCAATTGTCTCAGTTAAAAATAGGGCCGTGTCATGTGGACAGATCAGCAACAACAGCAAGCGTGACCTTATTTAACTTTACACACTTGCTCCATAAGCTTCTTTCTCCTGGGTGTCTTTGAAAAGCCCAGCAAGATCTAGAAATTATTCTGGGTAGGACAGATATGACTCATTTTCAAGAAAGGCAGGAAAAGGCTTTTCAAAAGAGAAAGAAAATAAGATCCACCTCACCTGATACAAGGCTTATAGAAAATGGTGAGGGGAAGTCAGGATGCCTGGGGAATATTTTTCTTATTGATGTGTTTTGTTTTCAAACTCTGAAGGAGTTGATGTAGCAAAAACCAAACGCAATTCTTTCATAAGAGAGTGTGGTGGTCCCAGAGGGGTGGAAGAAGGGGGATTTTATACCTTGCTGTCATATCTAAGTTTTCGCCTCAGTTTTACTGACTCGTTGAGTGACTGTGATCCAGTCACCAGCTTAAGTGTGTTCTTGTGAGCATGCAGACACTGTAGCTTTAAAGTGTGCAAGTACCACGGACTCAGCCTACAAACTTTAGGAAAAATAACATAATGCCACCACCTGAGCCCTGGAATCATTTTGTGCACGTCTCTCTCGCCAGCTATAAATGCGTCGCTCATTTATGTAATTGTAACTCTGATGTAGAAAAACATTTTCATTTAACTTATTTCATTTATATTATTTTATAAGCTTTTTCCTAGGATGTTACCAAACCTCACATCATGTTTTAATGGCTATCTAAAATTTTATCAATTTATTTACTTGACTATTCCTTTATTTCAGGAATTTCAGTTGCTTTAGATTTAAATTACTCTGCAATAAACATCTTAGTGAAGTTGTCTTTTTCTGGATAATTTTAAGATAAATTCCTGGGCATGAAATCACTGAACTATTTAGGGACCTTGAGATAAAACACAAAATTGCTCCCTGAAGTGGTTGGGTCATTGTGTTCTCACCACAGTGTTAATAGCACTTACTTCTTAACATTTTAAAAAAAAATGTTTTTACTATCCTAAAGGTACCTTTGTTTTTATTGTCATTTCTTTGATTCTTAACTTTGGAAATCAGGCTCTAACCCTCTCACTGTAAAACTGGAGCTCTCTGATAATGCATGCTTTCTCCTTCACAGTATTTTAATAATTTGCAAGTTGGTAGACCCAATGCTCTGACCCTCGGGTCAAAGTCAGGCCTCAAGTTACAGGGCAATCAATCAAGGAAAGCTCAGCTCCAGGTTGCGGCCCTGCCCCCTGCCAGAAGAGAAACAGAAATCCTTCTTTTCAAAGATTGCCCTGGGTTCCCAGCTCGGCTTTATGCAACCACTATTTTCCTAAGGTTTGGTGTCTCTCTCTGCACTTGCTATAACACTTCAGTTCTGTGCGCTAAATTTCATGGCAAATCTATTTGGGACCAGATAATGTGATCAGCCTTGTAGATTCAAAAATGAGTAAGACACAGGCTTGCTCAGCAAGTTTAAATCCAGCACAGTGGTTCTCAAACCTGGCTGACATATGCTCATCCGGGTAACTGTTGAAAGAGAAGTTTTCTGGATTCACTGCAGACCTACCCAGTCCAGAGTCTCAGGCTTCCGTATTTCTAACAAGCTCCCTGAGGCAAGCGGGCTCAGGAACCAAGGACCTAGAATCTGCTTCTTGGTCGTGTTCTCAGGACGACACAGTTATGAAGCAAGACCATAAACAAGCAATTGTCTGTGGAAGGACAAGTGAAGTGCAGGAGGAAGTGAGCCTAACCCCGGAGGAGTGACCGATCCCATCAGAAGAAAGAGCAGATTGCACAAAGCCTATGTTAAACACTGTTACCTTCGAAAGAGTCCCCTTCAAGCCAAAGTGTCAATCCAAAGGTGGTACTTCTTACTCTGCTCTGGTACAGAGAGCCCTGGGCTCACCTTTTGCCTGAGTTATTGAAATTGCCTGCCTTTAATGCCTTCCCACCACCTACAGTCCAGCCTCCTGAAGCGCAAGAGGGATCCCCATTGCCAACCAAATAAACCCCCACCTTCTTTCCCCGACAGCCTAGGTCAGCTCTCCCCAGACTACCTGCCCCTCTGACAATGACGAAATCAGTGCAAGTGTTACTGGATAAGTTTTCCTTTACAAACGGGGCACCTGCCTTCCAGCGCCTCTAAGTCTCAGTTTCTAAAGGTGTCCCCAGACTCTCATCCCAATGCACACCATTGCTAGTGTCATCCTGGCCACCAGGAAGGCCATCTCACATCTCTCCAAGCCAAGTGTCTGTCACCCAGCCCCCTTTAATTTTTCCTACCACTGTTAGCTGTCATTGATTATTTTCTCTCTGCTGTGGGCTCTCACAGAAGTCTTACATGTACAGTTTTACAAACACATCATGAGTTAGGTGTGCCCATTTTTTCAGAAAAGGCAAATAAAGCCTAGAGAGATTACATAGAGCATGTAAGTTTACCCAGCTAACAAGGGGCCGAGGATGGAACCATACCCAAATCTAACAACACAGCCAAAACCCTAGCAATGTCTCTTCTTTGCCACCCATCCCCTAAGATGTCCCATTGCTTGGGACTTGAGAGTCATCACATTCTGCCTGTGTTGTAGCTACACGAATCGGTTTCCGTCTCTGGGGAGCATTTTCTCCAAGGCAGAGATTCTAACAGGTGACTAGTACTTACTATTCCCTGAAATCCCTAAGTTCTGCCTTTCAATTCAACAAGTTCTTGGTGAACGTGTGGAAAAACGAAGGGAATATAGTTGTAGTCTCCCTGGAGAACTATTGCTCTGCAATAGAGTAATTAACCACTTCTCTATAGAGTATCATTATTATGGGTCTTGTTTATTATACTGACTCGGACACTCCAGATATTTACCCTCCAAATATACCAGAGCCCACAGGCAGAGCCTGAGGCCAGAGGCAGCGTGCAAGCGGTTGTCAGTCTCATCCCTCAACACCAGCGTTGTGAAAGGTCCCGCTGGGTCAGCACTTAAAATGTCATACGTTTAAAGCACTTGAACAGTTTTTTAAAAGGGGCCTTGGCTATGATACCACATACATTATGATTAGTAAATAGGAAAATAACTCCATAAACCACATGTGAATATTATCTACTAGGAAAACTGCAATGACATTTTAAAAAATAAATTACGTCCTCTCTTCCGAATTGAGGCCCACATTTCACCTTCCGCAGGTCAGATGTGCTTTTGAAGGTGCAAGATGGTAGAATCCCCTGGGCATTTCAGGGTCGTCTCATCCTCTGAGTGGTCCCCTACCCTGTGTTCTCCCAAGTGCAGTGTTCTGAAATGCTTTTACATTTTGTGTAGTGTGTTTCTGGACCTTAAATGTTACTTTTGTAAGAAAATAATTGAGAGGGTCCATTAAAAAAAACACAAAAACAAAAGTCAGACGTCAAAGGCGAAGAAAATTACATCAGTACAAGGGTTTCTTACAAAGAGAACACTGCTGGGGCCACAAAGGGGTTAACCCTGAGTCACTCCCCTCCCTCCTCGCCTCGCAGACTCCCAGATACAGCTGTTGAAAAGTATCTGTCAACAAAACTATTACTGTCTTTCCTGGGATCAACACTATGTCCTGGACCCTCAAGGTCAGCAGAGCTGCCTTCAGAGCAAGGAGAGGCGACAAGCAGAAAGCTAGGAAGACCAGTGAAATCCCGAGCAACACTGGCAGGTGGAGGGCCCTCCCCAAATGCTGCAATTCTAGAGGAAAAGGTAGGGCCCATAGGGTGGAGATTGCCCAGCAAGATCGACATGTTTCCCCACCCTAAAAACTCTTCTCTGGCCCAGCCTCAGTCCTGGTCTCCGTTTCTCTCTTCATGCTCCACCTCACACCTCCGTTCAGAGTGGAGAAGAAGGGCTGTTGGGAGCAGCGAATGGCTGGGCTTAGTATAACGACCGTATTGGCTGATCATCACAGAACAGTCCCTACATGTCCAGTGCTGTGTTAAGCCCTTTCTAGAAATCATCTTCATGCAAAAAAAATAAATAAAAATAATACAAAATACAAAACAAAAACACTCTGTGAGATAGATTCTGTCATTTTACTGATGAGGAAATCAGAGAGGTTAAGTAACTCACTCAAAGTTGTTAAGCTAATAGACAGGGGAGGCCGAGTCTGAACCAAATTCTAACTCCCAAGTCCATGGATTTAATGTGAGTGTGCTTTTTGCCTTTTTGAACTTCTCTTCCCCTGTGGGAGGCTCTAACACAGGCAACTGCAGTCTCCTGGGATTTCTCACATGGCAGATGCACATCACCAGAAAGTCATGATCCAGAGAGGCCTTCCAAGTCCGGGCGTGGCTGCTGGGGGATATAAATTACACAGTCTCTCCGAAAGGCCATCTCTCAGTGGTCTTCAAAGTCCTGAAAAATGTGCCGCCCTTTGACTTCATGATCTGTCTAAATAAATTTAAGTGGAAATATCAATTGATGCTGTTGATAATAATATCAAAAATTAGAGGGCCTTTTAGAATTACCTTCTGTTTTAAAATCTGGGTGTTGGTTCCATTATGAAATACTTGGGAATACAAGGTCTGTCCAGAAGGTATCCAGCCATGTGACATGAAAAGTGGACACATTTAGTGAAGAAGACACAAGAGGAAAGAAATATTGTACATGAGACAGTGACTTCACAGTAGGCACCTTGGGACCTCACACACTCCTCTTGATGGCCATCAGCTGCCCCGTCGTATTTTCCTGAGTCTCACTGGTGGTCTGAAATCTCTTCCTTTTCAAGGTGATTTTAGTTTGGGAAAAAGCCAGAAGTCACAGTGCACCAAATGTGTAGGGAGCCTGAGTCACCTGGGTGATTTGATGTTTTGCCAAAAAAGCTCTGCACAAGGTGTGATGCATGAGCGGACAGGTTGTTGTGATCAAAATGCCCATCTCCAGGTGCCCGTGGCTGCAGCCTCTGCATCATCCCGATAGTCTCTGCAGGGGAACGTTCAAGCTCATTGCAAAATCTGACACAGGTTCGTTGCTCTGTTTGCTCAGTCATTTTGAATGCACAGCCACACCGTGCACGTGCTCACTCAACAGCGTCTACCACCCCACTGACTAGGCCAGTGAAGTCGTCACGGTCCACACATGCACATTTCAGTCCACGCTCCTTGGCTGCCAGGTCACATCGAGGTCATGCAAACCACCCTTGTTATATTAACAATAGCTGGATTTTTTTCTGGACAGACCTCATAGTATAAATTTATTAAAAACAAAGTTATGGAAAAAAATAGACTGACATGGAAATATATTCATGATACATTGTTGTGATCAAAAGGGTTTAAAATAGCATATAAATACGATTACATTTCAATGTGTATATGTATCTTGTATTTATATCATACATATGTACTAATAACAAAAATGGGTGGGTGTAGAATTTGTGACTGTAAGACCCTAAAGTCCCCCAGTTGGAAGGACTGTTGGAGTGCTGTGGCCCGTCGTCCCAACATCCAGCCTCTGACCCAGGGCTTTGTCCGTCAGGGAGTTCATGAACCCCTGCTTCACCCAGCTTCGGGGGATGCTTGTAGTTTTCCGAGTCGCCTGCCTACACGACACACACCTTTGTCACCAGCTTTCACAGAAAAGGAGGGGCAAATTTGATTCTTAGAACTGGTTCACTACCAAGAAGCCAATTTATTCCATAACTCTTTCTTCAGGGCAAAGATGCCGTATAAACCCAACTAAGTACAACGCTTGTGAGCTACTTCGAGCTGCTCCCAGTCACTAGCAATGAAAGTTCCAACACCTATAACCAACATCAGGATCTGTAACTGGTTCTGATAACCGCCTCCAGAAAGCCCTGTTGGTTTCCATCCGTGGTGCATCTGGGAAATTCTGCCCATGGAGGTCAGGCTCCGCAGGAGAAAGAGAAGGCAAAGGCGAGACACGTACTGTATTGTATGGAAACCCAGAGCTGAGCCAGTTCTCCGGGGTGCGCTTGCATTTTCTAAGCTGTGCTCTCACTTACATTCTGTGTGTGACCAGGCTGTGTAGCCGGGCTCTAGCCAGAGTCAAGAGGTTTTACTAAAACTGGATATTGATGTGATGAGACAGAATCTAATCTGGAGTAGCAAGTTAACCATAGGGAGAGTGTGTGCGTGTCTGGGGAGAGGGGGTGCCCGTGCATGCAGTTAATGAACTCATTCATTCATCTGTGTGCCAAGCATTCAGCTACTTGCTGAACCACAGGACGTGAGTCCAACAGCCCCTCCCTGCGTGGAGGTTCCTACCCAGCAGGGTAAGTGCCACGACCACAAAGGCCTGAAGGGTGGACCGACACATCCAGGACAAAAGGAGGTCATGTTAGTGTTCCAAAGAGTAACGGTTGCGTGTAAAAGAGCAGTAACCCGAAGTACCCCAGCATGAGCAGAAGTTCGGCCTCGCCGGGGGAGAGCAGCTAGTCAGCTAAGCAAAGATCAGATTATGACAATTCTTCCAGGCCACGCTTGACATCTGGATTTTATGTTCAAGCGAGACAAAACTAATCGGCAAAACAGTGTAGCATAGGGGCTAAGACCCTCAATTTCAAAATCAGTTTCTGGGTTTGAAAACTATTTCTGCCCTTACTATTATCCTGAACCACATGAAAGTGCCAGTATTCCACCACTTCTGACCTTCCAAATGGCAATTTTATATGGTTCAACTTAAGAAAAAGAGAAGCAGTGGTTCTCGTCTCTGAAGAATTCAGCTGCAGCCTGCCGAGGTCCCATTCGTTACAGCAGGGAGTGAGAGAGCCTGTGGGGAGTCTAGCCGAGGGCAGGGTGGTCTGCTGACTCCTGGGAGCAGACGGCACCTGCCTTGGCTGCAGCACAGGCAGGCAGGCCACGTGCAGGGAAGCGCTGACCTCCAGCTTTGACCCAGTGTCCCCAGGCCCACCTACTGCAGTGCCTGCCCGCGTCTCCTCTCCGTGGTTTGGTCAGAAAATGTATAACTCACAGGACTCGCTGCTACGACATCTCTCAGCCATCTGACCTTGCCGGAGGAATTCCTGGCACACGAGGCCCAGGGCACACACAGGCCTCTCTTTCCTTTCTCTTGCTCATCCGCTCCCTTTCTTTGGCTCAGGAATTTGCCTCTCTCTGGTAAGGCAGGGATGAGCTCTCTGAATTGTGTTTATTTGTTGGCGCTCTGGTGTGAAAGCACTCCCCGTCAACTGCATATTAATCTTGTCAGCAGTCTGTATCCATTTTCCTCTGCCTCCCTCCCCTGGCCTAATTTATGGCTTTCCTTTCCCTGCTCCCTAGTGTCGCAGTGACAGGGAGCACTCTGTCGTGGGTGCTCAGGCCTCAGGCAGGAACAAGGCCCGTCCTTACAACATGAGCTGCACAGTGATGCAAAATCCTGCAATTTGTGTGGCAGGGCTAAGGTTAGAGCAGGCCTTCCCGTTTATCGCGTCCCACCACGCACTGCACTTGGAGCGACCGGCAGACAGCGGAGCCGGGAAAGCTGGTCCCTGTTTCCCAGACGAGAAGGCACACGGGGCAGCAGGCAAATGACACAGCCGGCACGTATATTTTAACCACTGAACCCCAGATATTTATAGCACAGATCTGAATTCAGACGAGATGGGTTTAAAGTCCAGGCCCAGTACTTTCCATTTGTGTGAGTTCTCAGGTGTCTGTTTGCAATGAACACATCAGTTCCTCTTCTCCGAACCTAAGTTTCTTCATTTTTAAAGTCAGTGTAACGATCCCTACTCCATAGAGTAGTTATGTGAATTACATGATAGAATGTGCCTTAGCTCTTGTTATATATAATATGTGGCAAATACTATGCACTCAATTTATGAGATACATTTTTATGTATTGTTATTTAAAAGGAGAAGAGAGAGAGAAGAAGAGGAAGGAAAAGAAACTCATAAATGGTGAACTTGTGTAATTAGGGAAGAGTTCATAATAACATTTTTGAGGCCCTGGCAATTAACTTTGAACCTTATGTTAATACTGGGTTTCTTTTTTTTTGTTGTTCTGAGCTTTATTTGGTATTTTCTTTTTTTTTAAATATATTTTATTGATTATGCTGTTACAGTTGTCCCATCTCCTCCCCACTCCCTGCCCTGCACACCCCTTCCCCCCACACTCCCCCTCCTTAGTTCATGTCCATAGGTCATATAT